>BJBW01012834.1:14970-46224 GCA_004320125.1 Scolopax mira | reverse complement strand
AGTCTTTTTCAGTGGTGCCCAATAACAGGACAAGAAGGAACAGGCACAAGCTTGAACTTAGGAAGTTCCATCTAAACATGAGAAGGAACTTCTTCACTTTGAGGGTTGCAGAGCCCTGGCAGAGGCTGCCCAGAGAGGTGGTAGAGTCTCTGTCTCTGGAGACATTCCAAACCCACCTGGACACACTCCTGTACAACCTGCTCTGGGTGGACCTGTTCTAGCTGGGGGTTGGACTAGATGGTCTCCAGAGGGCCTTTCCAACTCCATATGATTCTATGATTTATCGTGGGTTTCGTGATAATATATTTGCCTAACACAGAACAAGTTCTCAGCAGGAGATGGACATTAGACTGACCCAGATACATCTATTTTGAAAGTGATTTGTTGTTTGCTTTTTTTTTTTTAAGCTGGAAGACTCAAAACAACTGTACCCCAGAATTTAATGAACTATTGGAAAAAAAAAAACAACTGAATTTGTCAAAATTCTATTTACCAACATATGACAGAAAAAATTTGGTCACGGATGGACTGACAACAGAAGTGCTCTATGAGCACCTGATAACTGAAAATGTGCAAGAAGCAAAAGAGACATGGAACAACAGCAAGGTTTTGGTGAAACTGAGTTAATTAACAAGAAAGTTTGTTTGGTAGGTTGGTTTTGTTTGTTTGCTTCTTTAACTCAAAAAGTGTAAGTTAACATACTTAATGTCAGGCTTTAAGTTTTCTTCAGATGACACTTCAAGCTTTCATGGAGAAATCCTGTAGACTGCTGATCAGTACATGTCTGAATATTATTTGGATATGCCCTGACCAGTTATATCTAAAGAAGTTAATTAAGATATTAGGAGCATAAGCACTTACAGCAGAATAGAGAGAGCACCACTGGGCAACACCATGTAGGCAAGAAAGAAGAACGATGATTTCTCAAACACATTCAGTAGGAACCAAACCAGCACACAGGAGCTTAACTTCACACTCTGTATTGCACACTGTGAACATTACTTGCTATTACAGCTGTACGTTTATTACTAATTATCTCTATTGTGTGAGCACCCAAAAGCTCCAATTAGTAACCAGGCCCCATTATACTAGAGTCCATGCAAGTACATGAGATGACATGGTCCTGTATCCAATGGCTCAGTCTGAATTTCAAATGAGACAAGTGAATAAAAGAGCAAGAGCGGAGCCACAATAAGAGCAGTAATAAAACTGCTCATTCACCTTCGATAACTACACAGGAAAGCAGAGAATCATGTTTGAACAGCAAACATCATCTCTCCAAACTCCAATCCAACCACTGCAAACCAGCCAGCTTCCAGTGCAACTAAAGTTCCCGCAAGCGAGGTAAAGAAAAAAGGGTCACGGTGTCCCAACAGATTAATCTCACAAGCAGATAAAAATATCTAAATGTACAGAAATGGTAAAATCTAAGGTTTCATTGGAAGCTACTTTTCATTCACTTCTGGTCCCAAGGCATGGTCCATTATTAATTCTAATTGGACATTAGTATTAACACAATAATTCAGGAAATAGGATGAAAATTTCATTAGCCAAGAGTCACAGTTCTTGTCATCAGACAAGCAGATCTCCAAATGACCTAAACAGAGTATTCATAATTTTCATCTTTAAACTTTCAAAAGATGTCAACCACCAAATATAATCTTGAAAAGTTTTATCTTCAGAAATCAATTATTTTTAGCATAACCAAATACAGGCAGCTGTTTCAAAGGCTCATTTGTCTCCACTTATATCCTGTTCATGCAGTCCACATGAGTTGGCCCCAAAACACATGCTAGAAGAATGATTTTATCAAACTTCCTTTTTTAGTATTTTTTTTGGGGGGGGAGGGCGATCTTGAGGGCGGTTGTTTGACAGAGGGGGTTGTTGGGTTGTGGGGTTTTTTGGTGTTTTGAGGAGGGTTTTTTGTTTGGTTGGGTTTTTTATCTATTTGGGGGGGAGGTTTCTTTTGGTTGGTTGGTGTTTTGTTTGGGATTTTTGGGGGGTTTTGTTTGTGTTTTGTTTGGTTTTTTTTAAACACCATTCTGAATCTGACTGAGCTACATCAAAAATTAAAAACTGAAGTTTCTTCTTTATGCAGATGTTTAGTATCTTTCACCATTAAATCTGATAAACAATATTTTCCTGAAATGTCTCCCAAGCTCCAGATCCAATCCTGCACACACCAGCACACGCTGTCCTCTTTCCCAGTTTATTAGGACTCATAAAGCCAGCTTTGAAAATACTCCTCAATACATACATTCACATTCAGCATAGTGCTCACTTTACATTTATGGTAAAGTTGATCTCCTAGAAGTTCACAGATGTTTGCCACTGACTTGAATTTTATGATGTGTCTTACCTACATTTATTTCCCTCAGCCAAAATCCCAGCAACCTTCCTAGCAACAAGGTTACATTAACTTTGCACTTTATAGGAGCTTTGAAACCTTAAGTATAGCTTCTTCAGATTTTGAGAGCTCAACTTCTGAGTTTGAGTTCAACACAAAATTAATTTTCTGAAAAAAGCCACAAGTAGCAAATGGATTAGCACATTTTTTAAAAGAAGCTTAAAAATTCAGCTCCTGTAGAAGCTTTCTTTGCCCCACAGTATATTTATTCAGACAGGCTATATCAAAGAAGACTATTTATTTCAACACAGTATCATACCCATTTTTTTTTTTTTTAATTCTTTCTAAAATATGCATGTCTGTATTACCACATGAAAGAATACAAAATGTATGAAATTCCATCATCAACTCTAAGCGCAAAATACACGGCAGCTCTCCGTTCCCAGAGGAGTTCATTACACAGTCGAGAACTCAGTCTTGGGAAAGCGCTGCCCTCCCACACAAACAAGCATTACCCAACTCACGAGTAGCAATTAGCATCACTAATATGTTTGACGACGCAGAAGCAACAGCCAAATTCTGCTGCAGATATCACTTTCCATTTCTTAATTTCTTTTTATGATTGGCAATACTTCCCAATCACGAGCACATCGCCCCTACGTAGGTGGGTTACCTGGGATGAGGCCAAGTCACTTTACTTTAGGCCGTGCCAACTCTTACCTGGCACAAGAGCAGCAACTTCTGGCCAGACCCACCAAAGGCTGCAAGAAGGGCCAGGAGAAAGAAACTTAATGACTGCCCTCTATCCACCGACTGTAGGAGATCATCTGTCTGTGTCACTAAGCGGTTCCATGGCCTGGCCTCAATCCAGGCCGCGCTGGATCTGGAGTATCAGTCTAAATGAGATGGAGTTTGAAGTTGGCCTGTGGCAGATGGAGCAATACACCCCAACGTCCCAGTAAATGGGGAAGGCTCAGCTTGCTTTCTTCTCCTCTATTAATTGCTGCCGGCAACGCTTGCCGCTTCAATCTATGTCTCCTGAAGGATGGATGACAAAGCCTGGATACAGGGACACCATCACAAGAAGTTACGTGAAGACTCACAATATTATTTTCAGTATGCAAACAAAAGGCAAACAATATCTTTTTAATCGGCACGCTGTTTTCAAGCTCATACACCTGATTTCATTTGCACAAGTTCACAGCATATCAGCCAGCAAGAGACACTGCCACACATAAGCACCTGTACAATTATGTATTTGACTCGATCATCCAAATTCTAAACTAAATTTTTAAAAGCAACACACACAGGCCCATGGCCTGCTCTGAATATACCAACACTTTATATTTCTCTCACATACTTCTAGATTAGATTTTGCCACCAACATTTCCCCAGTATTTTAAACCAAGAAAAAAGAAACCCTTAGATTCTGACTGACATTCATTTCCAATTAACAGCTCCAATATTTCTTATTCATGACCTTGCATTTTCTACAACTAAATATCCTTCCAGTTTCATTATTCTGACTCCTCAGTGAAATCATTTGTTTGTCAGAACAGACTTGGTTTCTGTTTCAAAATTCTTAATGACAATATAAAATTAATATTCAGGATCTCCACTTGTGGCCTTCCATATATTATCCTCCAAAACCATCCACTGCCATTTTCTTTCAATCCATTCTTTGTCCATCTTAAAATGTGAGCAATCTTCATTAGCCTCAGTCTTCATAATAAATCGAAATTTTGTCAAGTCCAGAAGTATGAGATCCACCACTATTACTGTGTCAAAAAGACTATTTTCCCTTTACATGCACACAAACTCCTACCAAAATGGTTGAACTCAGAACAAATGTCATTCTTCATCTCAACTGAAGACTCTGTTCCTCAGTCCTTCTAATTCCATTAATGACTTCCCTTAACTTATCCAAATCTGTCATTTTAGAAAGACAGAATCTATTGATCTATTTTTACCCCTCATTACAATTTTAATGTTCTAAACATAAAGCAAAGCCTTTTTCATCAAGGACCCAAACTTGTCTTCTACAATGGAGATTTTTTTTCTCATTATTAAAACACTGTTATTAGGCCGCTGTTTCCTAGTATCTCTTACTAAATTCAAAAGCACATGGATTTGTCACTGGGCAAAGTGTCATAATTGTAAAGTGTCTACTTCAGAGTGAAAGGAATAGTTCCCCAGGCTCCACTGTGTTGGCTTAACTCTTATTACATCAATGGAGATCTAAACACTCAACTTGCATTAGATGTTAAAGTAACTGAGAAAACTTGAACATAAGAAGTTTCATCTAAACAGGAGGAGGAAATTCTCTCCTTTGAGGGTGGCAGAGCCCTGGCAGAGGCTGCCCAGAGAGGTGGTGGAGTCTCCTTCTCTGGAGACATTCCAAACCCACCTGGACATGCTCCTGTGCAACCTGCTCTAGGACCTGCTTTGAGGGGGGTGGGACTGGATGATCTCCAGAGGTTCCTGTCAACCCCGTATCATTCTCCGATTCTGTAATCCTGCTTATTTGAGACCACAGAACTTCACTTCCACAAAATTCATTAAGGTGGTAATCCCCACATACATACACTTGTGCAAGTGACCACTGTAGGGTGACAGATACCCCACAGCTTTTAGATGTATTCAGTCTCCATATCTTTACTACTCGCCAGTCTCCTCCACCATTACTTCCCTCAACAGCAAATTCTTTTTTCTTATTCCTGCCTGCTGCTACCATCCTTTAAACTCTGAACGCAAGTTTTCCCTTTTCATTTGCTCCCCAACAACCAAAGGTCCAGAGAAGGTTTTTTTTGTATCTTTTATGACCCTGAAGTCATCAAAAGCGAGGCAACAAATCTGCAGACGACAATATTTACTACAGAAATCTTCAGAATGCCCAACATAGAGTAACAAACAATGCAAATTTTGATATCCAAAAGGTAGCAGGACACAGGCAGGAAGAAAGAGATATGACCACACTTCTCCATCTTATGAGGCTCTAAATTAACTGTCAGATGAGAAAGCTGATAAAGCAGCTACTTAGTAGAGATCAGTAAAAGCACAGAAATGCACGTGCAGTCAAAAACAACAGCAACCAAACTGTTAGGTCACAAAACCAACAGGATGGTGGTATATAGCAGGGAAATAATGCTGCATCATTATACAACTTATTGGTACCCCCCTCACCTCAGATACTGTGAGAATTAACAGGGAAGTCTGTTTTGAATAAAGGAATATGGAAATACTGTGGAGCATGGAAAAACGCCTAAGTGTGAAAATTGGTATCATTTCTCCTGCTAAAGTAGCACAGTTTAGACTGAGCTCAAACTTTAGTTTTTCCTGTTTTATAAATCAAGGACAAAGATGCCTTTAATTAATTTAACAGATGGCAAATTCAAAACCTATGTAAGATCTAAAACTACATTTTCTATTCCAAGTATTAATAGAATCTGAAACTCTTCAACGGAGCTGGTAAACCCAAGAATTTAGCAAGGTTAAAAAAGACTATCCAGTTACAATGTTTTTCTTGACTGCCTTCCAGGTTTTTAATTAAGTTAGAGTGCTGGGGGGGTTTTACTTCTTTAACTCTAAAAGGATATTAAACCTTATGGGTTAAACTGGAAGTTGTCGTCTTACCATTATTTGACCCATATAACAAAGGGTAACTTAATCTACAACTACTATATATTGAAGAATACTTACAGTGTATTATGATATATCTGATGTAAAATAAAAAAAGAATTGTTAACTAGCTAGAGAAGGTGTGATTCAGTAAAGGATCTGTATACTAACAGATTTATTTTAAATACTAGATTCCCTTTGTTTCACCCAATTTTTAATGATAAGTGGTCAAGTACATAATTAAAGTACATTTCTACATTCGAGAATGTACTATTGGAAAAGCTGTGCAGTGTAAAGTTCTGATTACTTTTTTTAAAAAACTATAAGATTAATGAAACAAATTATATCTCAAGTTTGACTGAACTACAGAATCCTCTTATAATTTATTATTATTATTATCATTTATTGCAGATATTGAGCTTCAAGCTTGCTTGAACTTGTTTGACTCCATCCATTTTCGACAAATTTTAGTCTGAAATATCTTAAAGATTTAGAGGGAAATTCATGCCTGAAGCAATAGGGTCAAAAAAAATAATATACAAAGTAGCAGTCACACAACAGCATGAGAAAGAAAACCAAATTAATTTACTTCCAGATGACTGTTAGTAGCTACACTCATTTCCCCAAGCAAGAGAACCATCATATCTCTCACAGGGACCCATAACATAGCAGTCAAAAAAAGTTAGATATTTGTATAGTTAGACTTTCCAAACTGAATGTCATTCTTTCCAGAGTAAGTTTAAGCTTCACGGATGTGCCTGTAATCCCCACAAGAGAACCAGCAGCACAGGACGCACTGTTCCACTATCAAAAGTGGTTTGGGAGAAAGGAAAATAAATAAATAAACCACTAATCACTGATACTTGTCACTTGAACATCAGGTACACACACAGGCACACCATTTATCTTCTTCTAATTAGAACATTTTAGGACTACAGTTGAATACTTTAAAATTAGTATTCATAGCACAAGGTACATCACAAGCATTTTAATGCATTAGCTATTTATAAATAAACAAAAGAGCTTGTTTAGAAGACAATCTGTGCAAATATTCAAACATTTATATATGAATTTTCAGTTAAGTAGTACTTTTCAAAGAGCTCAGAATTGTGATCATAAAGTTTTGTGAACCTCTAGGCTCCAGAGCTGCAAAGCATCAAGCCTGCTGCTTCACAACCTCTCCCTTCTGTAGGGCACCACACCAGGAGTGCTGCTGAACCACTTAGGAAAGGGTCACCAAAAACAACAGCTTCCTTCTTCCTTCCTTACTTCTACAGCTTCTTTGTAGAGTCTTGATGCTGTTGCAAGCACATGTAAAGGAGAAACCACAGCCCAAACTAAGAATGCTGCCTTCGACCATTCCAGTTGATTTTAAAAACACACTTCAGGAGATGGAGAAGCAGCAAAGTGATATGGATGTGCCTTAGTAATAAATAAACAAACACATAAATACACCACCACCCTCCCAAATAAAAACACCACCCCTAACCACCCACTCCAAACACAGTACCAAGATAAAATACAATTTCAACCTAGCCCAAGAGATGTGAAACTAACAAACCTTGTCTGTAATATACATCTTTACTTGAAATAATATAGCCCTGGAGGAACCTCTTGGGAGTAACAATATTTATACCAAATAATTCTAGATATTAATCTAACATCTTGTGACACTGTGCTGTCTTGTTTCACCTACAGCCCCTCGGTCAAGAGAGACCTCTCCTTGTTCACAGTCAATAAAGTTAAACGTGACCAAGGAATTATCTGGTGATGCTCGTGTTCTGGCTACCAAAATCTGAAACACTTTTTCTTCTGCTATGAGACCACCAGAAAGCCTAGGCATGGTCTCATCCCCTGTACAGTAGGTAAAAAGGAGAAAAGGACAACAAGCCCTTTGACACCATGTCAACAGGTAGAGATGATGGGGCCACCTTGTGCTAGAGCTTTTTCACCCTCAGCTAGAATGTCTTTGCCTTGAGATAGAGGACACACTAAATGTGCTGAAAGTCTCCTTAATCTTACCTCAATTCACTCTCAAACAAAACAAGTGAGCATTCACGGGAAACAGGCTAGTAGCAGTCTTGTAATCCTAAATTTATTGCCCACCACAACTATAAGGGATAATTATTAAGATGCAGAATGAGCAAAGACTCACATCACAGCTACTAAACCCCCAATTTTCTAGTCTCAAAACACATAACTCCTGTCTCCCCCTCCCATCTTTTCTTACCTAAACACACAAAATAAAGCCATGAATTAGGCATCTGATTTTTTCAGGAAATTAAGAGGAATGCTATTCAGAGTGCTTAGCATCTATGAATTGCTCTTTTCAGCAATCATTACAAAGGCAGCGTATACATTACAACCCAGAATCAGATATATGGCCTTTATATGCTTTTGCAGAAGCTTGACACTGACATTATCATTGCACACTTCAAACTAAACTGCAGGGTCCTAACAGCTGGTTAGTACTATAGTCTATAAGTATTTATAGCTTTTAACCTCCCCTGGATAGGGGAAAAATGCTTTATTACAACCACTTTAGTAACTTCCACAACTCCAATTTCCAGCCAAAATAAATGCCATCTCCTATTAGGTATGTTACTCAAAATGAAGTAATTGAAATCAATCCCACGTGGATTCCATGCTCATACTAAAGTTCATACTAAAGAACCAAAAGTTCTTCCTGCTGTAAAAGTAGAACTACAGAACTAGTTTAAATATGGGCAGCTTGTTTTCTTTTAAAGAACTAGTTAAAATAATTATAAAGAAGGACCACCAGGCACTACGCCATGTAAACAAAAACTGCATTTCCCTTCCAAATGCTGTGAAATTGTAGTGTACAACAAAACAGTGCAGAGTTAGGGAGAGGGGAATAGCAATAGCCACTTCACCCTTTATTTAATTTTAAGGGCTTTTTTCCCAAGTCTTCTCTTTAAATACCATCCCATTTTGACAGTTTCATGGAAATAATAGAAAAACCCTTACAACTACTACTTTGAGATAATAACAAATGTCTGAAGTAGCTGTCTTACCCACATGAAGGATGTATAATTAGCACTCAACAGTTGAGGCTTCGCCCATTGCTGATAGTTCCATAAGTACATGCTTTGAATAAAGCTCATTTAACTTGGAATCAAAACACTTGAGTTAAGCTCAGTTGTTCACAAAACCTGTCACTCCTATAAAAAAAAAAATAAATCCATTTGGTCCTGAAAAATCTGATGGGTAGATGTCCAAACCCTTTAGTATTTTTGTCCTTTAAAATGTCACACCACACAAAAGTGCCCCAACCACAGAGAATGGGGATACACAGTGTTACCAACCAGTGGTGCAGAACTGATAAAGATTTAGGTATTTAAGATAAGTGGGGAGAGAAGGAAGGGAAAGGGAAAGAACATGTGATTTAAAAGCACCCAGATCAGTCTTGTGTGGGTTCTTCATCCCACCCTATCATTAGGAGGCAAATGCTCCTTCCTGACCCCAAGACACCAAACATGTATAACCCTAAACATGACTAAATGACAAGACACTCAAAGCACTATATTTAAGAATTCACTTGCTTACCATCTAGGGTCAGAAAGTAAGGTGCCCAGAAAAGTTGGTACTCCTACCTTGAAAAAAAAACTCTTTACTCATGAAAGCCTTCCATTAACAAACACCCCTAAACTTTCCTGTTAGCACATTTTCCAAAGCCATCTGTCGAATCTCTACATCCTACCTTTCTGATCCCCTGCTCTAAATTAGAAGATAATCCAGTAAAAAATATGTAAACCTCCACTTCAGGCATTTTCCACTACTAGGCATAAAATTACACATTCACAAGAATTTGTTCCTGTCGTTTGTAACAATCTGAAAATTAATCTACGTCCCCTTTCTCATTCCCAACAGCTTCCTTCAAGTTCAACTCCACACTAATATCTTTGCTCCCAAGAGGCAACCTTTCTGTTCTCTAGATCTGGTTACTTGTTCTTAATAATGAGTTCTCAAGTGCATAAATTTAATTGGATTAGCACAACTCTCCAATTTTCTCTGTTCTCCTTGGTTCTTTGTACCTTGGTTATTGTACCAACTTTCTCTCTAATCTCCCCCTTTTTCTCAGGGATCACAGTTTTTCTATGAACCCATTCAACTATCTCTTCTTTAATCCTTTGCAGACAGACAACCATTTTTCTTCTTTGCCACATAATTTCATGCTAGTCTTTTTTACCTCTTAATTTCTAAGACAATAAAATCTGTTTCCCAATTTTCTCTAGGTTTTTTTAGAGCTGCTCTGTAGCAACGATCACCCTTTCACAAGTTACTCTTATCACAAAGGACTTTTGGACAACTTGTCATATTAGGAATATGCTTCATCTCATCATGTAAAGGATCAAAGAATTGGGAAAGAAATAAATATTTAGTTGTGCAAATTCAGAGAGAAACTTTCACCTCACCTTCATTACATTTTAAAAATATGCATGAAAAGTTACCTTAAAACATACCTCGTAGAAATTCCTTCAAGTAACTGTCACAAGTATGTTCCCGAGGCGGCTGCAACTGCCGATAAGTTTGAAGTTCTTCACAAAAGTAAAAATTATCTTCAATTTGTACAAAAAGCTAAACTAAAGAAACCTAGGAAGCTATCACAAGTTTTATAATATCGTAACTTATGTTCTTGGGTAAATCAATTATTTGATTAATAAACACAATCCAAAAATTTGACCAGCAGTTTTATCACAAAATTAAGTGCAGCTTTACTATTTTAATTTTGCATTATGATACTAAGAAAATGAGAATTATTTAGGCCTTTTTTCTAAAATGTAATTTGCTAATCATGAAAAAAATAACTAACTTCAGAGATGTTCCTAACTATTTTGATACAAGAACCTTTTAGACAATTAGCAGCAATTTTCAAAGAGCTGCTTTACATTCTGTATCTACTTGTTTGCATTTAGGTATCTGCAAGCCATCAAATTTGCATGAATATTTTTCAAATATAATAGCCTTTGGCAAGAACTAACTGTTCTGCATCTTTTAAATAGCTGCCTTACCATAATTGGCACAGCCATAGTATTATGATCATATTTATCATTTTTTACTAACCCTGCATGTGTACAGATGTGAAAAATAAAAAGGTACTCAATGCAAATGTAGGAAAATAACTTACACCCCTTAATAGCTTGCATTTAGTTCAGGTCACATTTTACTATTATAAAACCTAGTCCTGTTTGATTGTATTAATTTGAATTATTCCTCAGACATTGTAAAGCTTTTTTATTATGCTTAGTGGCAACAGCCTTTTTTAAAAAAAAAAAATTGGTGCTTCATTACTTTACCAACCCTATTCCTGCATGAACATTGAGCTCCACTCATTAGAACAAACATCTGCTACAAACAGTATTAATGAGATACATATCAAGGGATAGAGCAAGCCGCTCACCACCTGGGTTAATTACTTTACAGCCCCAAATTGCTGATACAGAGTCATACGGTGTGCCCTGGTCACATCGGTGAGTGAGGCACCTTACTCAGAGAGCAACGACTATAGGAAACACAGCACTGCACAACTGGAGACATTTGTAAAAATATATATATATTTACATATATACCTCCTAGCTACTACGGTTAACACACAGCACGTATTTCATCTCAACGAAGCCAAAAGGCATGATTTTAGAAGTGGGAAATTTGCCCTTCGGATTTCTGTGCCTTATGAATAGATTAGCATTAAAATTATTTTTGAAACACCAGAGGTTTGACAACTGTTCTAATAAATATACAAGACAGAATTCACACCAAACCAGTCAGAATAGCTGCAGACTTGAGCGATTTAATTTATTATAATAATAATTTAAAGCAGTATGATTGTAGAGCTGGTTTTTTCCCCCAAAACAGAATGAGCTGTCAGTAAGTTTTACATATGCACAAACAGCTGGCACAAAGGAAATACTTTTCCAAAGAGAGACAATGGTAAGTGAGCTTCAATGCTCATTTAATTTAAAGTTCATTTATCTAGACCTGAGATGCAAATGTAGGAATCTATACACATAGGCATGACATAAACAGGAGGGGAGCAGTATTTGTTTGCAATAGTATTTTGTATAGTCAAAAGATTTTGACCTCAGAGCTCCAGGAGAGTGGAGAAGGATGAGTTTTGACCCAAACCAGACCCAGAACACACACATTTACAAAAGTAAGATACTACTCCAGTAAGCTCCCTCAAAATATTTCATAAGTTATTTGACATATTTGACAGTGATTCTAACTAATCAATTTCATATCATTTAGTCAATGCAAGATGATAAATAATACTCTTTATTTAGGGAAACACTTTTTTTTTTTAAATAGAAAAATAAAATACTAAGAGCAAGAAAACATGCACTGTTCTACCACTGAAAAACAAACCACCAAAAACCCCACCAACAACCCAGCTGTTAAAGCAGGAGGGTGAAAGTTCAGCTCCAGCTGAAATCTAGGAACTGCAAATGCCTTTGGAGAAAAGTAAAAGTCCTCAATGAAAATACTGGCACTACATGTCAGTTAAGACAATCTACAAATAAAGGCTTCAGTCATGAAACCTCTAGAGAAAACTACTACTGCAGAAACAAAATGCAGATATTTAACAAAGGAGAAATTTAAAAAGTTGGGCTCAATCGAGCAAATATTGCTATTAACTGAGACGAGAGTGTTTTATTTAAGTGAGAAAGTATAATATAAAGTTATGAGCTGAGCATCTGCTTTTCTCTAAGTCCAATCAGGTCAATGAAACAGCAGAGCCTTTTTAAGCAGAGAGAGAACAAAACAAAAGGTATTCCAGCCAAATAATAATATAATAGGCAAATCCTAGACCGCTGCATCTAAACCACACTTCACAGAATAGCTTCAGATATATTTGATGACAGCAGTTTCATCTCCAGATAAAGTAAGCAAGGGATCCATAAATGGATCTCCACTAACTGATGTCTTAATATTAAATTCTGTAAGGTCACGCCTGTCAACACAAGCATTCAGAATAATTAATGAAAATCTGTTTAATTGCATATGGAGTCTGGATTGTTGGAGAACAACAAAATAATTAGAAGCACATCCAATGTAAAAACTGCCATAGTCATTTTTCATTGTTGATTAGGGTAGCTATCAAGCACAGCCCCTAAATGTCCAAATAATAGCTCAGGTTTTCATCTTTAATCTCTCTTCCACAACATTCCTTCAGCTGAATTTCATTAACACTGCATCTTTGTAGCACCATTTTCTTCTCTAAATATACCTATTAGTCTGTGTATCTCCACAATCAACTGCAAGTTATTATGTTTTGAGAATATTTAAAAGAGCTATTTAGTTCCTTCAGTTTTATTCTTCATCCATTCTGTTTTGTCACCATTCTAAAACTCTAAAAAGCACAGGATAGAATGCCCAAAATACTGAAAATTCCTATAACAAACTACATGTGCACTTTTATTTCTTGCACAAAAGGCAGTCTTCCAGGAGCTCTACTACTCAGTAGTATTCAAAATATATACATCCTGATATATACATCCTGTACATCTGAGTAAGAAAGTAAGAATATTCCATAAAATTTCAATTTTCCTAATGAATGACATAGGATACGACAAAGATAGACTCTTCATACTGAAAATACAAAGAAAGAAATGTGGAAAAATAGCTCACAACCCTATAGAAAAGCATCAATTGTAATTTTACAACATCTTAGTTGTAAAATTTGTTCTAAGACACACCAATCTGTATCAGACAGTGACCCACAAGTTTGAACAGATTATTCTTCAGTGGCAATGCATACTACAGACACTACAGAAGAAGCAATTTTCTTCCTTTAATATCGAATGCCCTTCTCTAAAGAGATTATCTTTAAAACAGAATTATTTTCTGTTATTATTATTTCTTGGAACAATTGGCTTAAATGATATGAAAATATTTCCATAAACTGTCTTTAATACATACTGCAATACCAGTGTAAAGCAATCCCTAAAACAAAGGCTTCCTGAAGGGCTAAGCTGTGGAAAAAAAAAAAGGCAAGAATGACCAATATCTGTGCTGCACAGGACATTAATACTTTATAAACATCTTTTCATAGTTTTACAAGGGCAGTACATCCAGACAGTGGATTAAAAGTATAATGAATGCAAAGACTCCCATCTGGCCCTTTGGATGGTCAGTTTAAGTTGGCTGAGGTTACCTGCCTAAGCTCAGCAGCTTCTAAACACTCTGCACTGCTCTGAGAATAAGCCTGGATCTCCCAGTACTGTGTCTCAGCATATGGAAGAGAGAAACGCTGCTTCTGCCCACATCCAGACACAAAACTGGTATTTTAACTTCACCAGCCTGAAAACAATTTTTACCTCCTCTTTTTGAGAGCACACTTCTCATCCATACAACTGATGTCTTCTAATTCATAAGCGTGTAGGACACTGAGGTCTCTTGTCAGTCTAAAGTGCTATGTACAAACGAGCACAACAGCCCTCCTCTTACCACGTGTACATTCATGGTAATTGTGCTTTTTCTGATCAAGTCAGAGCAGGATAAAATTTCTTAATTTGCTCAAAAGTCATTGCACTTAGTGCAGATTTCAATTGCTTAAATACTACTGTAAGTAAAGAACATCTTTTATAAATAAATATCAAGCTCTTGAAATTAATGAGATGTGTCAGACAATTTAAATTTTTCCTGTTACTGAGATACAATTGACTATTACGTAAGAAATTACATTATTAATTACCTAAGATAATGCCCACAAAAAAAGGAAGATTGCGATCTGAATGCTATGAGTAGAACAGGTTAAAACCAGTTCCATTAGTATCTGGGATTCTTGATTGCAGTTTTGAAACCAGAAATACTGAAGAAAAACAGCAGGTTAGAATATCAATCCCCATTGATGATGATAACAAGCATTTTCTTGAGGTTTTGAAGTGTCACAAATATAACCACCTAAATAAAACCTAAAAATACTCAATCCTATGAAAATAAGCATGATTTCGGAGGTCTGGCATTTTACTCAAGACTGATGTGTTTGTATGAAGAGCCACAGTACCTCTTTGCAAGAGTACAAGGAAACAGGGAGCTTGGGGTTTTATTTCAATGGGAATAGCAAATACCTTCTATACCTCAATCCAAGCTGCTGGGTGTAGAGGCAAAAGACCCTGCGTGACATGGCTTTTTCATACAAGACAAAGTAACTAAAGGATACCTGATGATACCAGATGCACATTGCAAGGACTGAGTTTCATGCAATTGAGACCAATCTATAACCAGTCACAATCAGAGAAAAATGTGTTTTGTCATTCTGTATTTGATGACTTTGAAATGCTAATGTGAAAATACTGGAGAAATTAAATATAAGGATGCAGTTCAAATCAGAAAGAACAACACTGAAGAGGTTCAAAACACTAATCCCATCAGGTTATATGGATAGGGAAAAAAAAAGTCACCCCTACAAGGAATGTAAGAGAAGTGGCTGGGGAAGATGAAACCATTGACTAATCAGAACTACAAGTCTGAATAAAGGATCACAGTACAAATAAATCAAAAAACCTATGAAATTTCTAGTCAGCTTCTGAGGGATCAACTAGAAGTTTAAATTTAGCTTTCACGAACAAATTCTTTTGCTTAACAAACTCTTACTGTTGTCTAAGATTATTCTAAGACCTCGGTGGCAGGTCTTGGCTGACAGGAAAGGGTCATGGAAAAGAATAAAAGTGCATACATTTAAGACTTAGTCTGCCAAACAGCTGCTAAAAAGAAACTTGGCCACAAACTTCAACAAATGTTGGGTACCACAACAGCAAAAAAAATTAATCTCTGGATTCAGTTCAGTTTTGTTGTTAGAATTGCTTTGTCCTTTGTACAAGCAAATTCACTTTCCTCAGAAAATGCAGTCTACCCAATTTACCCAGTGTTCCTTTTTCTTTTAAAATTAACTTACCGAGTGCCGTCTGCTTTCCAGCTAACTTTGTATGGCTTCTGCTCCAAAAATTTAATATTTTGCTTGTCCATGGAAACAGGCTGTGCTCCAGGGAATCCAGACCTAAAAAAAAAAACCAAACCGTCAGAAAACACCATGTTTATTAATGTTATGCAATAAATAGTCACACACATTAGACTGAAGTCAAGCCTTGTATCAGACTTGCTGCAAGGTTAACTTTGAGTTAAAACATCTCCAATAAGGTATTTTGCAAGAGGAACCAAATGCCTGTCTAGCAAGAACAAGGATATTTGTGTAACACAAAACACTAAATAATGTTTTCACTCTGGAGGAAGAGATATTTGAACTCCAAATGACAAACATTAGAAAAACTATGAGCATCAAGTTAGGAAGCACCATGAGCAATTCCCTGGATCATCAGCTTTGGAAAGGAGGACTTCAGAATCTGAGACACTAAAACCAACACTCTTATTAGCATTGGACAGAAATCCAAGTTGGCTATAAAAATTAGTATTATACCTCAAGGGTAACAGCAGCTGTATGAGTAAGTCTATTGCTTTAGCAAGCACTGAATTTTACACAAGTACCTGGCCTAGACTATGCCTGGTATTTGCACGCCAATAATTAACCTGAAAACATTTTGTCATCTCAATGGAAAAGCAGTTCTAGAGCTTTGTTTCTTAGTACCAGCAGCTGATCATTCCATTTCATGAAAGACTCATCTGTTTCACTGTTCCATTTTTTTAAGGCTTACCTTTTGTTTTAAACAATCCTTCCAAAACTAGTCACCTTTTTTGTTTTTCAACACGCTGTTTCCTTCTGCAAAACTGGAAATGTAGCACTTATTTCTAGACAGTATAAATAAACAAGTTCTAAATATTCACATACCCTTCCCATCCACAGAACTGCTGACATTTTTGCTGTATTCCTCCCAACTTGGGTTGTGTTGTCACCTGGGTCACGCATTTAACTGTTATTCCTTCCAAGAAAATTGCACCCTAAATAAAAAAAATAATTCCAAATTAGCATTTAAGCCTTCAAAAATCAGATCAGAACATGTCAATACAAGATTAAAGCTGGTTTTACAACACTTGACCTTCACGAGCTTAAATATTCCTTAAAGATTCTCCTGCAAATACCAAGATATATCCACTGAGCTTTGCCAGTAAGCTCACTGGTTAGCCTTACTATGAAGCCAGGAACTGAAAATAAATAATTAAAAATACTTAAAGGAGATAAATAGGAAGGGATAGGTACCTTTTAGCTAATACTCTCCCCACATCAAGCTACAGCATCAGTCTGACTCACTATTTTTCATTTGTAACTAAAATGTTTTTATTTAAAACAAATTATGCTAGTATCAACTATTTAGCAGTGAATTGGTCACATGTGGAATTTGCAGGGATCAAATTAATCATCCTTAGTACACAAAATATTATATAATAATAAGGTAGTGTAAGAATCCCTTTGCGGATGAGATTCTGAACCTGAACAGTACTGTAAGCCTGGAGCAAATCACTGCTCATTAAAGGTCCCAAAACTCAGTTGATCCTGGACGGACGTCTTACAAAAGAGAAAAGATTAACAGCTGGTTTGTAACAAAATACCTGTGTAAGAATATACTTGCATAATTTCATTCTCAACCTAAACCAGGTTAGTAAAGTGGAGGTGCTATCCTGGATACCACAAGAAAGCCTGAGGAGAGGTCAATAAAAAGAATACTTAAAAAATACTTTAAAAATTATCTAAAATAACTTGTGGATTCCAGAAAAAGTTAAGTGCCAAGTGGAATACAAACAAATTCTGCACAAAAGAACCCAATAAAGCCACCAGTTCTACAAAGCTACATCACTGAAGACTGTTGTCTAAAAATGCTTGAAGCTTGCCTTAACAAATCTAACTGCACACTAGTGATGAGAGGAGCCTTTTCCCTCCCTTCCCTTTCCACACGCTGTGGTGCTCATCTGTTCTACCCCTTAGAAAGCCCAGGAACTAAGGTGGCAAAAATAACATGATAAATTAGTAATTCTCTGCCAAATTAGTATCCTAAACTAGGTGGCCACAGGATGAGTCAGCAGTAGTGCCAGCACAAGGGAAGGAGAAGGAACACCAGGAGTGCAGGGAAAGCAGGACCACGGTTTTCAGCGCAGCCTGCATTTGGCTAAGATCAGCTCAGCTGCATCACCAAATCATATTCTGAGAACAGAACATCCTAAGGAAATCAGCCACTTCCTAACCTTAATTACCTTAAGCTCCACAGACTTTCAGTGCGTCACTTATCCCGTATTATGTATGTGGGCAGCAGAAGGTACAAGAGCAGGCAGGTGACGGGGCGAGGGAGGCAGACAGCTACACATGCCTGGCCAGAACAGGGTCTGAATTCTGAATCAGGGCTTAAAAGCACCAGGAAATCAAGGAAGATGGTTGTGCTCTGCTTCTCAGAATAACAGCAGAGTGCGACAGCAGCATGACTGCTAAGATTAAAGCAAAAGACGGTATTGGAGTACTGGATCCAGTTCAAGGACAGGGAACTACTGGAGAGAGTCTAGCAGAGGCTACAGAGATGATCAAGGGAATGAAGCATCTCTCCTATGAGGAAAGTTTGAGAGACTGAGGGCTGTTTAGCCTGGAGAAGAGAAGACTGAGAAGGGATCTCATCAATGTTGATTAATATCCAAAGGGTGGATGTCAAGAAGATGGAGCCAGACTCTTCTCAGTGGTGCCTGGTGACATGACAAGGGGAGACAGGCACAAGCTGGAACATGGGAAATTCTGTCTGAACATGAGGGAAAAACTTCGTTCTTTTGAAGGTGACAGAGCCCTGGAACAGGGTGCCCAGAGAGGCTGTGGAGTCTCCTCTGGAGACACTGCCTGGATGTGTTCCTGTCTAACCTGCTCTGGGTGACCCTGCTTCAGCAGCAGGGTTGGACTCGATCTCCAGAGGTCCCTTCCAACCTCTACCATCCTGATTCTGTAACAGGTAACAGAAAAGAAAAACTCCAAACTGGTGTCTGCCATTTGAAAGGGCCTTTTGCAGATTATCTGGTTTTGGAGACACTAATGTGAGGGCTCGTGGTACAGTCAAGTTTCCCTACAATCCAAAATCATCTGCATGCTGCTTTCACGCTTCATATCACTTTAAGCAATTTAGAAAACTCTCCATATGGTAAGGAAGGTAAAAAGTTAGAATGAATTATTCAAAATGACAAAACATCAGCTTCTTATAACATAGACATTATACATCCTCATTTAGTTCTAGTAACTTTGCTTTGTTTGCTAGTTTTTTGTAACAGCTTTTAATTGTTTATTATTGATTTTATTGAGCTTATTGATTTTAAACACCTAACCAAACACAACAGGTTCTCTTGCACAGGCAGTATGTGCTTGATGTATACAAATACATATACATACATATATACACACACATATATATATATATATGATGGGGAGGGGGCAATTTTGAAAGAATTAAGGAAAGAAGTACGTCTTATAATTTGTCAAAGAAGGCAAGCTTTTATGTTTTCATACAGGCTTCTCCATTCCCCTGATTAGGCACCTTATAACCCTTCTCTATAAGGCTGTCAGGTTGAAAGAAGCAGAGGACAAGGGAGAGCCAGGAACAGAGCAAAGTGCTGAGGACACAGGGTGAAAAGGAGGTTACCCCAGGTCCTCAGCACTGCTACCAAGCCAGAAGTTACAAGCCCATAGATCTGAGCCCTGCACAACCTTCACACCACCTGCACCAATCAAGCTCTCCTCATTTGCCACCATATCCCTTCACCCATCACTTCAGCTGAAGGAAAAGGAGTGTTCAGATCCTAAACACCATCTGGAAGAGTGGGTGGGTGGAAATGACCTCAGCCACACACCTCTCTGACCCTAGTGGCTATCACCAGGCCATGGTGATAGCCACCGTCAACCACTCAGACTTGATCGAGTGCCAATACGCTCAGAGACTGCCTTCCAGAGGGTAAAAAACATCCCAAAAATGTATCAGGTAGGGAGAGAGGGAGGGAGAGCCAGGGAGTTACACTGATCAGCTCAGATTTACTACCTAGAAATACAGGATCATCACAAGAACTGCCCCCAGGCTTTTAAAAGCAAAAAAAGATGCAGCAAATCATACTGACTGGCACTCGGTAGCAACGGTGTCCAACTTATCGTTTGTGTTTGGGGGTGAAACAGGCTTCACAGCATTGGGAGAAGCAGGAAATACCAAATCTTTTGATGCTGGCTTTTGTCCTGGCTTGTCTTTTGTTTACTTGTCTTGTTCTCATAGAGGAACACAAAAAGCATGGGGTAGATGTAACTTCTGTAACAGAAGAGCATCCTGCTTCAAAACCAGGTTCAGAGGAGTTTGTTTCACTAACGAACTAGAAGAATATATTGAGGAGGATCTGCAGGGTGTGGTTTAGGTGTAAGAGAATTAATTTATTTTCCCTAAATTTCCTCATAGCATATTTTCTTTTTGTTACATCTATGAATTTAGTAACAAGGACACGAACTGTGATGGTAACTTAAGAATTCAGTCTTATCCTTAAGAATGGGCTGGAAAAAACACTCTGCAATTCAGTATAAACAAAGTCCTACTTACTCTTAATAAGGAATAAGCAATTATACAAACACACACTGGTAGATAAGTAGAGAAAAGAGATAGGAAGGCAGCAAGAGACCAAAAGCTGAATTAGTATTATTCTGTCTTGTAAAAGACAATTATACTGAGATACATAAACAGAAGTATTAGCCTCAAGATATCTGAAATTAATTCCTCCCTATTAACTACTAGGATGGGTTCAACCAGAGGATGGAGTTCAATTACAGACACCGCAGTCTCAGAAAAACATGGGTCAACATGAGATAATGAAAAGAATTACAAGAATGGTCAGAAATATAAAAAAATAGAGACTATAGGGAAAAAGTGAACAGATTGGCATTTAATGTGGAAAAAGAGATAGCTGAAAGGAAATGACACCAGTATTCGAGTATATAAAATGCTGCTGCAAAATCAGAAAATAGTGCTTTTCTCATATCCATCAAGAGATGCCCATAGGCAGAATAAAAAGGATAGGGGTTAAACTCTGGGGAAAAGAAGTACATTACACAGAGAAAAACAAAGATACCAACAGTTAGAATCAAAGGAATTTCACAGTTAAATAATCTCTTTCCTCGCTATATCAGCGATGAGGTTTAGTGGTTTCTCCCTCTCTTGCAGATGACCACAAAACATACGCACTCGAAGTCATGAAGAAAAATCATTAACAGCTACAATCTCTTCCAGATTGTTTGAGATGTAACCACTCATTTTAGAAGCACTACATATTCCACCCTCTACTGCCTGTGAAATACGCAGCTTACATTGGACTAGAACAGATGGCACTCCTTAATAAATAGTAAAAGATTCAGTTGACCCATGAAAAGTTTGAAGGTTCTGGCTCAGAATTCTAACTTTTTGTCCTATTTGCAAAATTAAGTATTTTTTTCCTGAAGATTATTTTTTTCCCTGAAGTGAGATTTTAAGTGTCAACTTGCAAAGTTGCTTCAATGCTACAATCATTCTGGCACACACTGAAAGTCAAAACATGTTTAGATTTCCTGGGTAGCTCCTGAGACTAGAGAATCATAGAATGGTTTGGGTTGGAAGGGACCTTAAAGATCATCAAGTTCCAACCCCCTGCCCTGGGCAGGGACACCTCCCACCAGAGCAGGTTGCTCCAAGCCCCATCCAGCCTGGCCTTGAACTCCAGGGATGGGGCAGCCACAGCTTCTCTGGGCAACCTGTTCCAGGGTCTCACCCTTGTAGCAACTCCTGCTGCTGTCAAGTACACTCACACAATGACAAAGGAAACTGTAATGGCGTTATGTTTTAACTGTTCCTACAGTTTCTGTAGTGCCTAAAAAAGGCTGTCAAGACTTTTTGACAATAAAACATGGAAGTTTTGGAGAAAGACACTGCAGTAAAGTTTCTCACATCCAGGACAGATTGCTAACTGCACTTTCAGGCCAGCTCAGCAATTGTTTCTGACTATTCATTATCCTAGTGAGACGCCTGGGAAAGGTTTCCTCCTCTACCCCTAAGCCTTTTTTTTTTTTTCCTATCTGCACAAAGATTTGGATCAAAATGAAAACATTTCAGAACATCTTTATCACACCAAACACCCCTAGGTGTTTAGAGGATGGGTTGTATTACAATGCTGAGAACATCTGCTGCAGGAAATCAGCTGTAACGCTGAAAAATTAGCCCTTCAGACAGTAAATTAAGAAAATCTGAGCAAGAGGTATTTACCTGATAATCATTCCCCCTGTAGGTCGCATATTTACAAGGAATCACAAAGAGACTGTATCCATCTCTACTCAGTTAAGAAGCAGTCCAATCTGCCAGCCAAGAACCATGGTAAAGAATTCTCCCCGTTCCTCCTCTTCGTGTCAAAGAATGTTCCTTCAGAGCTGCAAAACTGAATTATACGAATATGCATATTAACTAGATGATTATTTCCTTCAAAAATTATCTAACTCATAACTAACTTTTAGTTATTAATATGCTTATTCGTATAATTTAGCTTCCAGCTTTCAAAAAAAACTATGTGGGCAGATAAGAAAAAGACTGGGAAGCCAGTATCGTGATTCCTGTTAAACAGACCGGTTTAGTTTTATACTTGCTGAAAAAAGGCAAACACTGGACCTCAGCATTACACCTTATTTGCTAATACATCAAAAGGCAACTCAAAACAAAGATCTTTGAGGTATCATCCCACATAAATTAGATATATCAATGTTTTACTGCAAAGCTAATGGAGGTAGCGGCCATATCCTGCATATATTTCTACTACAGATTTTGTACAGTGTAGGCAACTTTTTATTTCAGCTGATGGATGATTTTGAAGTTTTCAAAGTTCATCTTCTTTCTTCAGATGAGATTTCACATTCAAGCTAATTTCTTCCATATTCCATCTGTAAACTGTGTTGAACAGCTGCAGTAACAACAAAATGCATTTTTGCAGCATATTTCACATAAGGATTTCCAAGTGTTTGCAAACAAACACACCTCAGCAAACAAGCAAAATAATTCTGCATTATGCAAGAACTGAATCTATTTTTGCACTCAGCAATATTCTCCCCTAATTTATCTGCAAGTAAAAAAAAAAAAGGCAGGAATTTAGAGAAAACTGAGCCATTACTCTTCAGACAATTCATGCATATTCTTTGTACTTAAATATAAGAGTTCCACACTATAGTAACTACAGTACCTTATTTCATCAGAATTATGCAGACTTATGTCATAACAATCAGAATAAGTGGTAAGCTTTGTCTCTTATGATTAACAGTTTAAAAAGCTTTAAACAAAATATAATTTCACACCTGCCTTGGGGCTTTTAAGCTCATCTTGCTTTTTGCTAATCCAATTCTCAACCTTTCAACATTTTCAAAAGTAACAATATTCAACAAAATGAGCACTGAATTGAAGGAAAGCCGAATTTCATCCACATGGCTACAAAATAAATAAAAACTGCTTACACACCTCTTCCATAACATTTCACCTCTAAAGACAGAGTGAAAAATTAAAAAGCGCTTTATTGTGTCAACTCAAGCTTAAGAAAAAAAAGTATATGAGAAAAACATGAAGTCATTGTTACAATTATAATATTCAACACCTCAACTATTAAAGTTCAAAGTTCGTATAGGAAACAGAATCTGTTTTTACCAGTTCAAGACAATACCACCAGTCCTCATTTGCAAAAGCACTGACACTTGTGTAATATGTATTACGTAGTAACTGATGAATATTCATTTATGAAATTAAGTTTAAAATTAGAATCTAAAGTTCTTAATCAAAAATACCAGTTTTAGACGTTCTTTCCTCCTCTTGCCAAAGGAAGAGCTTGATGATCCAGGTTCTGATTCCTGGCCTCCTGGTTTGCCATTATCATCATCCTCCTCTTCATCTTCATCAAAGCACCATTCTGGTAGCTCAGGTGGTGACGGTGCATCATCTTCATCTCCATAACGACGAAATAATTCCTTCAGATAGTCACCTTTATAAATACCTGGTGGTCTAGCCTGAGCAAAAGTTGCCACAGCAGCCTCAATACTGTCAAATAAAAATTGAAAATTACTCTGGATGCTGAATTCACATGTTTTAGTCATGTTACAGTTTAGCAAACATAAGATTCATTGGGACTAAGAATTTTTTTTTAAATTTCCAAACTAGTAATTGCAAAAACATTCCTTATATTTGAAATATCATGCCTGGCGACAGTTGCTCTTGCACAAGAATCTGCCTAATTATGCAGGCACTGTGTACGTTCTCAAAAGCAACTGTAGCTTGCACTGCTTCGTCTCCTTATCGTAGCTAACAGTGGTCTGCTGGTCACCCAGGTAAAACTTTTATTATTGCTACAGAAAAGGAAGAGGTGACACATAGGTAAGTACTTAAGGACTTCATGAAAAAAAAAGAGACCAAAGAGAAAGATGAACAAACTCAATGAAGAAAAACTGAAGTGTTGAAGTTCAAATTTGGCTACATTTCCCCCCCTGTGAATTATCTTTTCTTCCACTAGAGGTTTTGCCATCATACTGAGAAAAAGCATCCTAATCTTTTGAAATTACTTCTCCTTCAGGAACTTTATTATAAAAACCTGTAATTCAGAAGCCTTTTTACTGTGCAGCTAACACTTAAGTGCTTTAATAAACTGGAGTCTGGATCACCAAAAAAAAAAAAAAATAGAAACCAAAACTAACAGTCATGCACCTTTACTAACCAGCTGGAAAGCACTGCGAACTTTACAACAGTGAGCACAGCACAAGGGTTTTATTGTGGCTATTTTCATAGATCCTATGAAAATGTTGAACAGAAAGCACTGGATATAATTCTGTCTTCAATTTAGTAATGCTCCGTAGATCAAAATTTAGAAATCTTGCTCGATAAAAAGAGATGAGAAATCACAAAAGGTACATGCCCCCATAAAGCTCCTTGACAAGCCCATATCTTAAAGCTAGAACAAAAGCAAATATCTGAAAAAATGTTATTTTCACAGCATGTAATAAGAGAATAGCCTGCTACTGGAACAAGGAAAACATATACCTACAAAGGAAAAAAGAATTTAAATACAAAAGGCATTTTTTGTCTGATGTGTACAGTATAGGAAGGAGCCCAAGAACTTTACAAGGCAAAGAATCACCTCCTCAGAACTATTAAGTTTGTTTATGTTTTCTGATCTTTGGTAAGAGTAGAAAACTAAAACATTTTTATTAGTGAGATTATCAGATGGTCAGTCATCAGACCTCAGACAAGACAGTTAAGAAACTAAGTTATTTAGAAGGATCTTCCTCATTCTGTTTTCTAAGACTCCTAATTTCATCCGCACCAGACATTTTAATTTTGGTATTTTTCTTAAATTGTTTCACATCTTCTGTAATCAATGCCATTGGAAGGCCAAACAAAAAAAGCACAATGGATGGGGCTTGAAAGACACTCAAATTTGTCCTGGATAATATTAGAACCCTATGGTGCTCCGAAATAGGTAGCAATGAAAGCCAAAAAACGCAGCACAGATTTCAAGCACAGAAACCTACCTGAGAGAAAACATGTTTTGCAAATTCTAGAAACATAACAGTCTTTGGGAAAAATGAGTTGTGAAAAAGAGAACCAAGCAAGGTTTCTGATCACTAGCTGGAAAGCTTTCAGTCTGGATGACCTTTCTTTAAACTAACTGCAAAATCTATCTCAGTATTCACAATACATCAGCAACAGTCCTATATCATATGCTTAAGGAATGAATATAGATGGATTTTGCCATCAGGAAAATCTTATTTCCTCATCAGCAAGTAATAGTGCCTTACTTTAAAGAATGATACAGCAAATTGGATTTATCTTGATACAACGCTTGGCATTAGCTACCACTTTGCCAAAACCACTTTTGCTGTGGACATTTTTCCCTGCCAAGTGAGAGCTGGGTGTTCTGTTAAAATAATTGGACAGAGATGAACAGACTTGATACAATTAACTAGCTGAATGAAGAAAAAAAAAAAAAGAAAAAAGATATGGCTGTTAAGTTTTACGGCTTTTCCCACAGAGGTTTGAAAATAAAGAAAAGGCTGCATAGAAGCTGGAGTTTCAAATAGATTCAAGTGCGTTTCCTCTTCAGAACAAAGGACCAATTTGATTCTAATTACTGCATCCTGCTTTTAAGTTGTTAGATATAAAGCACACAAATTTGCTAGTTCATAAGAACAACTGGATTCATACCATAAAGATACCTGTATCTGTGTCTACTTCCTGTACCCAGCTAAGATTCTGTGAAGATTCAGCCACCTACTTCTAAGGGTGCTGTACCTCCACCACTCCAATGTCTATACTCCAAGTTTACTAACAGCAATCAATCTAGTTCTTTGCAAACAGCTGGCACAGACATGCCAACCACCAAATAAACTGCATCTCCAGCCATAAGAAAATGCAGCAACAGGAGTAGAATTGTCTTCACTTAAAGGACCGCACAAGAAATATCATCAGAACACTTAAGGGCTCGTTAAGAAACGAGCCTTGCATGGGACCCTGTCAGGCAGGAAATAGTGTTTTGTGAATACACAAAAAAAGTCACGCCCACCAGCATGGTACAGGCAATTTTTCTCTTTTTTTACACTAACGTTACTTGAAAAAGACCACTACTCTTTATGAAGTACATTTTTAAGTCACAAAATCAACAGGCGAGTCTGTGTAGAAGCATGATGTAAAATTCAGTCAAACAAGCTGGAAGCAAGGACTCTGTCTCCCCCTAACCCTTCAGAGGCAGGTGTGCCACTCTGCTGTTGCTCTAGCTGATCTCTACAGAATTCAAGACACCAAAAGAGCATACATGCAAACCTACATGAAAAAAAAGTAAGAGAAAATCTTTCAGGCATCTCTAAACTCTATATTCTTACTCAAACTGTGGGGAAGAGATACAGCACAAGAAAAGCAGCCAGAGCTCAAATTTGACCTATGGGACTTGGAAAGCTTGACAGAGACAGGCTAAGCTACCAAGGGATAACATAAGTAAAGTTAATACAGGTTCTTTGCTCAAGATTACTATTGTTTTAGACAGTGAACACGTTAGGATAGCTGTCAGGATAACGAGTGAAACATTCTGAAGATCGTTTGGTGACTCTCCATAAATCCCTCAGAATTAACGTGCAAAGTTACCTCCAATCCAACTTCTCAACCAAAAAGGCACAGATCAGAAATCCAGTTCTGTTGAAACCATGTGTGCAATGGACACCTAAACAAGACAAGAAAAGTGCATAATCATTTGCAAGTAGTTTTAGTAGATATGCTTTAGTTTCACAAGTATATTTTGGAATCCTTCTACCTTCGTCAGTAACTTCCCATCATGTAAGGCACATAAGCCTAAAAAGAAGTTTATTATATTCTTTCTGCAAATTATTAGCAACAAGAGTATAGGATACCTCAGTTTATTCCAACTCAAGAGCACTGACTTTAATGTAACTGAAATATATCTAATATAAATAAGATTCAAAGTTATTTTTTATGATTGCTCAAACGCTTACAGAGACAATACAATCAAATCCAATAATTGTGGTTTTAGGGGATTCAACAAGCCTGATGTTCATTTCACACCACCAGGCACACAAAAAGAAACATAGCCAGATTACCTTACCCAAACTTGAAAGAGGTGCCAATAAACCACAATTCTATTTCAAATTTGCTATTACCATGCTAAGACCACAGATTCATTAAAAAAAAAAAAAAAACCTACAAAAAGAAAACTATACTACAGTATTATCACCTTGAATTACTTATCATTTCAATGGAAGCAAAAAAGAATTAAGTCTTCAGCCTCAATTTTACTGAATTCCTGAATTCATCCCCCAGTGAAAGGAGGGGAAGAGTCAAACGCATTGGAACTTATTTTTTTTCTCTCAAGGCAACAGCACCATCTAGTGATAAACAAACCAGGCTAAAAATTTCTGCTATTAAAAATGTTGTAAAGGGTTCAGTTCTGGTGCAAGTGCTGAAATACTGCCGATGACTGATGTCACCCCCTCTCATCGAGCACTTCCTCACTTTTCATATCACATACTTGTTTAACTTTTTTGGGAAGAATCCTAGAATTCTCAGGAATTCCTAGGGAAGAATCTCCCAGTCCCTGCCTTCTGCAACTTGACCACAGTTACGAGTAAATATGAAAGAACAGTAAAAATGAATGATGGATGCAAGATGGATATAAAACGACATACCTATAAGCTCTGAGGGATTCTTATCACTGAAGTGTTCACATACACGGATAAATGTTTCTGTATTCTCAGGTGTAGGGCACTCACCATGCCTAAAAAACACAGGAAAGCACATGTTAGGAGACAGCTGGGGGAAAGGGAAGAGAAAAAAAGAGGAATTATTTCAATGTGATGTTTCAAATTAAAAGCTAAATATTAACGAAGTACAGACAGTACAGACAACTTACCCTTTACACTGGAGCTTTATATATTTAATACCCTCTTTCTCTATATCATTCCTATCATAGAATCTAGTGGTGTTGGTCAAGTCTACAAGTAAACCCATTTTAACCTAAAAAGAAAAAAAAAACACAAACAAAAAAGCATAAAGTCAACTTATATATGTGGTTCAAATATCAGTGCATATTAAAAGCAACAGCAGGCTACAGTTGCAAGTTTAAAAGTCCTTAAATATTGCATTAGTTCATAAAATCTATATGAATTTGATTTTATCCCCATCACAGTCATCCAAGTCTCTTTGTGAAAGCTGGTGTCTGAATTGGTGCTAGCCATCAATTCAAAAAATTTCAGTTTGTTCCCACCAATATTTCTTGCTAACAGCAAGAAGGTATCTGATAAAGAATAATTTTAGCATGTTAAAAGACAAATAAGGTAGAATCATGTGTTCTTATGTTTTCCTTTATGAAACACCAGCACAGTGGAAGTACCATAAGAAAAATTAACTACTGAGATTCATATACAAGTATATTCTCAGAAATAACTCTTGATTTACCCTACCCATCCACTAAATTAGTGTCCAAAACAAACAAACATATTTTAAAGTTTAAAACAAAAAATTCACTTAAATTCTTAGAAACATTTTATTCAAAACTAAAACATGAACAAACTTGAAATCTTCAAAGGCACTGTCAGAAATTAAGGTGGAAATTTCAATCACCCAGATGTTAGGAGGTACCTAAATCCAGGCTGCCTTGTCCACTCTGCCCTAATGTGTCCCATTGTGCATGAACCAACTTTTTTAGTCCTTGTTTTTTATAGCTGTAAAATAGGTCTTTTAAAGCAGCCTTGCAGAAGTTACTGTTTTTAAAAAGCAAGATAGAACACCAAAATTCCACTGGGTGGCATCCAACACACAGAGAACATCAGTGAAGTGCATCCTGTTGATCCTCGATCCAAAGGAAATTTCCTCCAACATTACACCTCCCAGTAGCACCGTTCAAAACCCGCTCACTAACACACCCACCACGTACTCAAAGTATTCCTGATTTCATGCCTTATCATTCCAAGTAATTACTTTTGGTCAAAATGCTGAATGACATCCTTTCAAGCAGGATGCTCGCCATGAAACCAGGCGTCTTCTTTTAAAAGGTATTTTAAGAATGGTAGTTTAGCAAAACCCTTGTTCAATAGCTTTTTCTTTTTCAAAGGTACATCAATAGTGCATTTAAGAAACACATTAACATTGAAGCATTTATGCTTATAAAAACATAGAACACTGTATCTTCAATATATTTAAAACTCCAGCAGATACTCAGAAACAGGATTTTGATCAGCTTTTATTTATGATCTTATGGTCAACAGACTGGAAATAGTTTAGCAGTGCAGTTGGGAGAATTACAAATTAAAACACTGCTTCCAGACAATTCAGAAAAGATAAATTGTAATTATTACTGGAATACAGTTCAGGAACAGCTGTTTCACACAGAGATGTTGTCCCGTAGACCCCAAAGACAAATTTCCAATTATCTACAGAGATAGTTAGTTATCCACAGTGCTCAAAGTTCTGAAAATATACTTTCATTATACTTTTATAATAGATGTTGTGATACAGATATATTAACAAGTATCATAGTGTAATGTCAGCAGCATTAAGCATTTGTAGTGTAATATCCAAACCAGTTCTGAATTCCTCCTTGTTTAAAAGTGTGGTTAGAGTTGGCAAAAAGACTGCTATGAGAATCAGGTGTGTTTCCACCAACAAACTCTAGATTATGAAGGCAATTGTTTAAATCAGTGATTGAATTTATCTCTGAAAATAATAACGTGGCTGAAAACCAATAATTAGTTTTTCTTATAGGTATATTGTGTTACAATAGCATGAGCTATTTTTATTACAATAGCATGCTTATTGCCCAAACATTCTTCTGAGTCAACTAATGCCCTAACTCTTCAAAACAGAAATAAAACTACCCTTTATAAAGCATAAACAGTACTAATGTACCTATGCAAGAAACAAATAAAGAAAATTTTTCATTGTCACCAATTGTTCCTGCAAAAATTTTTATGACACCATTAAGATACTGTGACAATATTGGCAATGAGAAGAAACAGAGGGTTGCAGTCCCTCATCAAATCAGTTTCTAACACTCAGATTTTCAGCAACCAGTTCCATGAAATAAAGAAATCACGTGGGATTGTTAGAGAAAGTTCCTCACAAACAGATGTTGCCTTAAATGCTGAACTGGTACCCTCAAAAATCTGTGGCAGCAGCAATATCTCAGTACTACCAAAAGCCAGATGTAAAAATTTCTGAAGCCTCTTATTTGGGAGATAAATTATATGGACTTAAGTAATAACCAGGTTTCAGAAGTGATTCATTCTGCAAAGTATTAGTAGTAAAATGGTGAGAACCACGCACAGTGAGCTATTTCTTCCTTGGGAAAATTCACATGTCAAGGTCTTCTCAACTGCAAATTTACCTTGTTGACAGATTGTTGGCAAAGTGCTGTTCTACAAATACAGCATTCCAGTAACCCACTGCATACCTCAGCAAATAAAAAACCCCATCTTTTCAAATAGCAACAATACAATACAATAGACTGTAGACAATAGATCAAGACGATACAATGGATTTGATGAAAACAGGGAGCTTGAGAGAAATCGTATATTCTCCTTGTTAACCAAAGTTAACAAAATATAAGTGGGGATCTTCATGCTAGTAATTGTATTATCAGATTCTAATCATCTGATGGCACTGAAGACATCATGAATTTGTAGTATTGCAACTGACTGATGTGCCTACTGGAAAGGCTATGAAGGTTCACCATCATTTCTTTTTTGGCGACAAATCACTAAGAAGCCAACAGTCAGAAATTCTGAATAAGCCTCTGAAGTTCTCTATAACTTCAAAATACATGCAAAA
>BJBW01012834.1:4277-14731 GCA_004320125.1 Scolopax mira | reverse complement strand
AAAACAAAAACACAGAAAAAAATGTCACTAGCATGACTACTTTTATAGAACACATCATCAAAAAAAATGTTGCTAAACTTCTATAGCAATTTATCAAATAGATTAAAAGAATTAGGTTGTAGGGCCTTCTTTGCCTGAGAGGTTCAAAATCCCATTTCCCACACGTCCAGATGCACTGGACTGGGCACGACATTTCACAGATCTCTACACTACACAAAAGGATGGAAAAGGTTCTGTTTTCCACCTTCATTGCCAAAATTGGGCAGAGCAACACACAAGCTGAAGTAGCCAGCCAGAGAATGAAAAAATAAGCTATAAGTGGAACTCTCTAACCCAATGATAAAGGCATTCATTCACCTTCCTGGTCCCAATCCATACTCCAAATTTTTTTCTATTTATGCTTGCGCTTTTTTTTTTTTTTCACACTAAGAAACTACTGGATAAAATCCATAAGTTGTTTTCTTCCACCCTTGGATATGACTGACTAGATTTTTTATAGTATCAAAAGGATAAAATTATGCACTGAAACTGCAGAAGAGTTCTATGAAATTCTCCTGTCACTTTTAAATGCTTTCACTCGTATAAGCAAAACTGCAATTTAACATATCCATACGCAACTAAAAACTCAGACTCTAAAACTACAAACTCAGACTATCTAAATTTTGACCATGACATCTCTTCAAGATGCAACAGTAATAATAGAGAAGAGTGAGATTCTTGCTGCTAATACAGTGAATAAGCTGAAGGATTTTACACAGTTCTTGCCTATAAGTACTTTTGGAAATTCAGGAGTTGGAGAGAAAACCTGAAAATGTAAAAACAAGCAAACAAACAAAAAAGAATTCTGTACAGGTGTCCCAAAGGAAGCCATCAACCACTTTTTTCTTAAATCTGAAAAGCAACAATTGAATAAACATTAATAATGAAAGTAATGTTCCAATTAATAGAAAATTTAACTTTACCTTCAGACTCTTTAAGTAGTTGGATAACATACTCGGGTGAAAACGATTTTCTTCAGCAACCTGATCATCATATCTTGGTCCTAACATTGTCTTCAAAGGTAAAAACTTCCCTGTGAAAGATAATCAAATTTTGCAGTACTTTATGTATACTCACATATAAGCACACATACAACTTAGTGATTTCAAACCAACATGCTGAGCAGACTTAAGAGTTCATCTGCAATGAAAAATATTCGCAGGAAAGGTATCAATAACAGTTGAAATGACCCTTAATTTAGCTTTATTTTCTTTGACATGAAGCTATCAGCTCCATACATGACAGCAGGCAGCAAACAAGCAAAACTAACTGTTTATGACTACAGTATGTTTAGATTGAGCACTGATAAGGAAGGTTAGGCTGGGTGAAATGTACAAGGTCAAGAAAGGGAAATTCGAATAAGGTGAAGTAGTAAAATCCACGATTTAAAAAAACAAACAAGCAACACCCTAAAAAGTAAAAGCCTTTTATTTCAAGAACTGCTGTTTTCGGTCAAAGCATCTGTTTTATCTAGAATCTCATCACCAAAACAGGTCAATAACAGATACCTAGGAAAGAGTATAAAACCATGACAATGCCAATCCATCATCAGAGCATTCTCCCTAATTACAACAAGCTACAGCTCAGCAACTTCCTGAACCAGAGGAGTTACTCATCTGTTTAAGGTGCTCTCTCTATAACCGTATGTAATATGGATGTTTTTAACAGCATTTCACCATTCTGCATGCCACAGTTATGTCTAGAACAGGATCAACTAACATGAATCAGCAGGAAGAAACTGAAAGATGCTGCTGAGACACTTCTCATGTCTTTTCTTCAATATCTTGCTAGCACTCTCCATGGCTAAAGCAACAAGGACTGGGTTTTCAGTGGTTATGAAAAGCAGGTACCTGTGAGATGGTGATGCCAAGGCAGTAAGGCTGAAGCAGCCTGATCACTTTAGATCTAAGAGTTCAGGGCAAGCTTTTTTTCATAAGGTACACGATTGAGATGCTACCCCAAGGCAATAAACATGAGAATCTCCCATTCTGAACTGCTGTATCATAAAACCAGTAAGTGGCAGCAAAAAACCACATGTTTAAAGAAGTCAACTGGAAAATAATGGGAAACACATCGATTCACCTGATTCAGAATGATGGGTAAGAGCTCCAAGCCTCATGAGAACCTGTATTTGGTCAGCAAGAAATTCAAGATGCCACAAACATAAGACAAGAGGGTCATGACCAAACACTTGACGAACATTAGTCCACAGAAGCCAGACAAACCTTGCTCAGCAATATTATTATTATTATTACACTGTCAGATGGGAATAAAGTCATATACAGATGCTTAGAAAATTGACTGAAATGCTAATTGAAACTAGAATATAACACCTCTGGGAAACAGCACCAACATCAATAATCTCTAAATATTATGTCTCAATAAAACCGTTAGATGGCTTTGAATGTAAAACAGAAAAAAAGAAGAGAGGGTTTATAGTTTGCTATGACTTTCGGCAAGTTGTACGCACAAAACCCCTAAGAATCCCACAAATTAATGTAAAACACATTACAATAAAGCAGCCAATGAAATTAACCAAGCCCTTTCCTTCTTTTCTAATGTAACAGCTTCTTATGCTTGTACAAGAATGAAAGTGATCAGACTGAATGGAAAACAATTACCTTACAGTTTCTAAATAAACAGACAAGTGGTGATGGCACAACAAATAACATGCAGATGAACTGCTTACTCTATGTTACTATATTTGAGAAGCCATGGCTAAAAAAAAAAAAAAGAGAAACAAGCAAAACCAACAACTACTAGAGATCAAGAACTTGTTGAGTAGAAAAGCAAGGAATAAAGAGTCATTGGTCTAACTCTGCCATGGCCAAAGGCTAACAACTAAGGCTATCAAATCTCTTATTAGGAATTTGAGGGAAACCAATAACCCACAAAATGAGCAACCAAAATTAAATACTGATAAATACCAAAGAATGCATACTGATGGGAAGGTTAAGCCTATTGAGATATCTCACCAGGTTCTAAAAAAACCTGTAAACAGTCCTTGGTGTCTTCAGTTCTACAACCAACTCCCATCAAAAAAGCGTAAGACGATGTTGAAACATGGGATAGAAAACGCAGGCATTGTAAGTGTTAGGCAAATTGTGGTACAGTGCCATCTAGAACAGCATGCTGAGTAGCATATGCTGTGTTTAAAAAAAAAAAACCAAACAAGCCACATTTAAATCATCACAGAAAGCAGTGATAACTATCAAATATTGGTGAAAAAAAAATGGAGTTTGGAATTTCTTGAGAAAACTAAAAGGAGCAAAGTTTGTTTACTTCATCTCAGACTAGGAAGCAGGGGAAACATTCATCTGAAGTCAGTAGAGTAGTTAGCTCACAAACAAAAAATGTCTGTTCACATGATACTTAATTTGCTGCCACTGGGTACCAGCAAGACTAGATACCCAGCAACAATCAAGACAGCGTGTTATGGGCAAGAACACCTAAGATGAGAGCAATTACTGACAAAGCCTGAAACACACACACAAAACTTTAGAGAGCAGCACTTAAACTCATCCTCCAGCTGAACAGCTTAGGAACACACCGGGGACTGACAGGCCACTGTAGGTCGACCCAGTAAGCGATCAACACTGAAAAACACTACAGCCTTCAAGAAAAAAAAACAACTAAACAGAAACAAAGAAGGAAGAGGCTGCTCGGGGGACTGGCCAGGGCTGAGGTGCGCTCCGCTACCGCACCGTCTGCGCGCCCGGCTGCCGCCGCTCTCATCAGATGTGACGGTCGGGAAAACTTTTAGTCCTAAACTTAACCAGTGCGAAGAGAGAATCCAGCATTAACGCTCCCGTGGGCATTACCCACGGCTGGAACCCCGAGACAAACACCGGCCCAGGGAGCTCGGGGGGGCAATAGCCACCCGGCGCCGGGACAAAGAGCCCCGGCCGGGCCGGAGGGCGAGGGGCCCCGGCGGCCCCCGCGGAGCTGAGAAGGAGTAGGGGGGCTGAGGGGCCGGGACAGGAGAGCAGGGGAGCGCAGCGAAGGGGAAGGGGCCGTCCCCGCTGCCGCCACACAGCCACCGCGGGGCAGGACCGGGCCGGGCGCTCACCTGCCACGGGCTGTCCCCTCCTGGGGCAGTGGAGCCAGCGCGGCGGGATCTTGTTGTAGGACATGGCGGGGGGGCCTGGGCGGCCCCCGCCTGCCCGCGGGGGTGAGGGGAGGGAGGGGGCGCGGGGTTGCGGGGCAGGAGCGACCCCGGGGCGCTCAGCGGCCCCTCGCCCGCGGCGCCTTCATTCAGACCCAGCTCCGCCTCAGCCGCCGCTATCCCACACTGCACCGCGGCCGCCGCTTCCGCTTCCGGGTGAGGGCCGGAGGCTCAGCGGGCCGGGTGTGGGAGGCCCGGCTCCGCCATCCCGGAGCAACCCGAGGGTGGAGGCCTTATGGAGGGGGAAAGGGTTCCGCAGGCCCGTCAGTCGCGGTGGGGGGTAGCGGGGAGAGCAAAACAGAGCGCTGGGCCGTGCGGGTCCATGAGCCTGAGGCCTCGGGCTGAGCTGTTTCCCCCGCCTCCGAATAAAGGAACGTTGGGGCGGGGAAAAAATTCCCGGTGGGAGGTTTTTTCACTCCGGGAGGTGGACCTACGCCCACGAGGAGGCGTTTACAGGGGCTTCTGGGGGAATAATGGGCAGGTTTTTGAAAGAGAAAGTCATTGCAGGGTATTAAAAGTAGCGGTCTGCGTCAGGCCTGGGAAATGTCCCGAGCTGAAAATAACTGGAGGCTTGGACGTAGATGCACACCCTGCTTCTAGTTTTCCCTGAATGTTCCCTTATAGCCGGGCCTGGAGGTGATAAAAAATAGATGGATCCCTGCTCCAGCTAATAGTGCAGCCTGAAGATAAAAGGTTTGCACGTGTAACAGAGATGCCTCTCTCTCCTTTGTAAAATGGCAGAAAGATCAGGCTTGCAGGTAGGTCCACGTAACAAAACCTGTGTTTCTGTACAGAATCCCAGTGAAAATTCTCTATGGGCTTAAAGCAGTCTACTTACGTGTATTCTGTTGAAGCAATGTAGCCCGACAGTGTTTTCCTACATGAATATTTAAGATGGTGATGTGGTTTGACTCCAGGAGGCAGCTGAGCCTTATACAGCCACTTGCTCATTCACCCCTGCAGCAGGATGAGGGAGAGAATCAGAAGGATAAAAGTGAGAAAACTTGTGGGTTGAGATAAATATATGAAAAAATAAGGAATTCATTTGCTACTTCCCAGCATCAGGCAGGTATTTAGCCATTTCCAGGAGAGCTGGGCTTCATCACTCACAATGGCTACTTGGGAAGAAAACACTGGAAGTCCAAATGTTCCCCCTGCTTTCTTCTTCCTCCTAGTTTTTATTACAGAGCACAATGTCATTCGGGCTGGGATATCCCTTTGCTCAGTTGGGGTGAGCTCTCCTCTCAAATCCTTGTGCACCCCCAGGCTGCTCACTGGCAGGACAGTGTGAGAAGAAGAAAAGTTCTTGATGCTGTTCAAGCTCGGTTCAACGTTATTTACAACATCCCTGTGTTATCAGCACTGATTTGGTTACAAATCTGAAATGCAGCACACTGAGCTACTGTAAAGAAAATTAACTATCCTAGGCAAAACCAGTACAGGTGGCTTCAGAGAAGCATTAGGAAACAATAGCCATAGATTATTTTTATTTCATAGCTTATTTTCCAGTGACTTTACAGTACTATTTCTTTTTTTCCATAAGCCAGGTATGCCACCCTTGCAAGTCAGTAAGTGCAACACCTTGCAGAACTATGCACTGTTGTGTTACAGCACTATGTACAGATACAACAGGAAGCCCTTAGGTCCTGTGAACGCATCAAAACAATGCAAATAATTTAATCTGTCTATAATTTAGGTCAAACTTCATTATTACTCTAGATTTTACTAGTTTCTATCCTGTAGTAGTAATTGAGGTAATCAGTTAAGTAGTTTGCATATCTGAGTCACTAGGTTCTTAGACTACATTAGAAGTATCTGACTTTTGTCCTCTAAGGCTCTTATCATCATCAGACATTAATCTTCTCATTCTAGCTAAAATTAAAAGTCTTTCTCCAGTGAAAGACAATTTATATTATTTTTCCCTAACCGTTAAATAGGCTTCCATTAAAATGTTACTCTATGATTGAAATAAGATGTTGATTTTTCCTTTACAGAACGAACAAGCAACAGTCAGACACCAGGTGGTGCCAAAGACCAGCCAGAAAAGAAAGTGAAACTCGAGTGCAAGGAGTGTTCAGAAGGAGCAAAGAACAACTGCAAGATACTCAGTTTCTGATTTCAGTAAATGAGGAGCCATGTACAGTAACGTCAGCAGTTTGGCAAAATTAGAAACGAAACCAGTTGCAGAGGTGAAGAATGGTACAAAAATATGTCATGAATGAGCAATAATTTCTGTTCTCATCATACGGCTTTAAAATTCTGGTTTGCTTTTACAACAAACTTAACAGCTACTGAGCAAAAATAGCATGTAAAGATGTAGAGTTAAACTGGGAGGATACGTGCATCTGGTTCTATTTAGCAACACACAAGGCCGATAAACTGACATTTTAGATGGAAGGTAGGGAGTTGAAATGAAGCCTACAGCCAAAATGAGCTTAGCCAGGCATCACCCATAGGTTAGCTATGTTGGGGAAGTCCCTCTGCCAAAACTTTTTCTTTTTTTCCCCAACAAAACAGTGTCGGAGCTGCTATTAAGCAAGAGGAGTGGTGTCCTGTCAGTCAGTTGATGATGACAGGAGAATGGTGGTTTTCATCTGTTCAAGAGTGAATATGCTATAAATGCCACATTAAGAGGCAGAATATAGGGAATATAGAAACTGTGAATAATCCTGTCATCATTGATCAGTGTATTCCTCAGGGAATTTTATGTGTCACCCCAAAAATACCAATATTCTCCATCAGAGTAACAGAGTATTCATGTTTGAGAATATGTTGCTGCATTGGCTCTCACAGATACAACACAGATTCCAAGTGACTCTGTTTACTTTTAATTGGCTTCAGCGCTCTCTTGGTGAGGTGTTCTCCTGGTCTGGAGAACTTGGTTACATCCAGCTGACGTTGTGGTGTTCTGCATGTGTAGTTGACACCGGAGTTTGCCACGTTGGACACCGGGGAACAATTTATGCTGGCACAGGGTGATGTTTGCATGTGACATCAGTCTCGGGGAACGGACATTTCCTGCTGTACCAGGAGAGGGCACCGAGTTCCCGCCATCATCGTGTGACTTCCAAGAGCTGACAGTTGGCTTTGAACAAGGAATACAGAAGTGGCCTTTGTGTTTGTTTTAAGGATTGCTTTGAGAAAGCAACTGCATGTGTTTCCCTCTTTTCTGCCTATCCATTCTCTTGTCTAAAGGCATTCAGATGCCTGGAGCCTTACTCACCAATTTAGATCCTTTTCCTGGCAGAGCAGACACTATGATCAATAAGGATTTCCCAGGATGTGGTTCATCCTCTGTGCCACACACATGTTGACTTCTTTGGTTTCAGCTCAGCCATATTGTTTCAGGTAGTGGAGAGTTCCATTTTTGTTCTACCTTGATCGAAAACCATAAAAAAACCCCACACACCAACCCCATACACACACTTTAACTCTTTTTCCTAATTACAAATTGAACATTTATCCAAATTGTTGTCGATGAATAATCTTACACTTTGAATGTCATGTATTAATATTGTGTGTAGCTAGATAATTTACTTGTTCTACACAAAGTGGGTAAATTGTGTATTTTGCCTGAAGGAAGAACACATGGTGTTACCCTTTTCTATATTGATAGAGGTGAACAACCCCATTACTATTCTGTTTCAATATAACATTATTTTCCATGTGTTCACAAAGTAATAATGTAATTAGAAAATAAAAACTTCCCTCAGGGTGTTCTATGAGACACTTCTGACTCTATCTAGTAAATACATTTTTTAAAAAATCAACCAAAAATCAAACAGATTATTTGCTAAACTGAGACTACAAGAGGATTTACTTAAGAGAAAGTAATTGTGTAACAAGCTAACTGTATGCAAACATGATTCGTACAGTATTATTCTTCCACTTCATGGTATAGGTGCTCACCTGGAAAGAAACTCAATGCCATGAACTTGTAAGTTATCGTACATGGAACTTATTTACTGATTCAATTAATTGACTCCTCACTTATTGGCTTTAATGTTCGTGGCAAACTGACTTAGGACAAAATGTGTAACTAGAACAGTGTTCCTTTATGACTGATTTATTTTCAGTATGTGTGAAGCTTTTCTGGGGAGGGGTGAGTACTGTCTAAAACTGAATGATTTCTTTTAACTTCTTTGTTCTTGTAGTTGTATTTTCATAGAATCATAGAATGATACGGGGTTGGAAGGGAGATCTGGAGATCATCTAGTCCAACCCCCCCCTACCAAAGCAGGGGTGCCCAGAGCAGGTTGCACAGGAACATGTCCAAGTGGGTTTGGAATGTCTCCAGAGGAGACTCCACCACCTCTCTGGGCATGGGCAGCCTCTGCCAGGGCTCTGCCACCCTCACAGGAAAGAAGTTCCTCCTCACGTTTAGGTGGAACTTCTTAACTCAAATTTGTGCCCATTCCCTCTTGTCCTGTCACTGGGAACCACTGAAAAAAGACCAGTCCCGTCCTCCTGACACCCTCTCTAAGTATTTGTAAGCATTGATTAGATCCAAAATTTTTTTATGCCAATAATACTTATTTCTCATAGTATCAGAACGAAAAGAAACCAAACCAACAACTAAAAAACTTATGTTATGGAAACACTTTAAGCTTTAAGAGAAAGTTAATATTATGGTTGTTTATGGTTAAGTTCCCTAATACATATGTTGGCTTCTACATTTAAAAATGCTGAGTATGCACTGACTCTTTTAACAATCAAAATAAAATGCTAGGAGTTCAACATTTTTGTGATTCGTGCTTACTTGTGGGGTGTCAACAAATAATTAGGAACCTAACCTCTGAGACAAATTATTTTTCCAGGTTTGAAAATTAAAATAAGATTCAAAAAGAAAGTGATTTTATTCCTTAAGTGAATACCATACCAAAAGGGATGTTGAAACAAAGTTTTGAGTGCCTCAATGTATTTCAGAAACTAAAATGTCATTTACAGTGTTCTTCCTCTATAGAGAGCTTTGAGACGAAGCCAGCAACAAAATTATCAGTCTTGAGTCTTCAAGACATTAGGGGGCACCACAACTTCACAGGCTTAAAATGATGTAAGTTAAAGTACAGTTACTTTTCCTGTCCAGAGTAAACAGGGAACAGCACAGGACAGCAAAATCAACTCCTGGAGTCATTCCCTAGTGCGAGGTCATGATACAGCTCTCAATAAAATTTCCAACAGAAGACAATGCAGACATTTAGTAGAATATAGACTACACCCTCCTTTCTGTAAGAGTAATAAAACTAATATCCATAAGACTAATGGATCCAATATCCAGCAGCTTGCTTTCAGGTCTTTATTTAAATCTTAAGTTTTCCTTCAGGGTTTGATTTTGGGAATAACCACATTTTGAGCTCAAGCTTCTAAGGTGTTACTGCGTTAGTTTGACCTGTGGAGTAAACCTCTGGGATGGAGCTGCTTTAAATCCAAGTCCCTGAAGCAGGTTGGGGGATACCACAAGGTACCAGAGTAGGCCACCAGACACACGTGTGCTCTCGCGGTGACGTCTAAATGTCACAGCACAGGGGACATTAAGGGCCCTGGCCCTGACGTGCAGACGTGGCAGGTGGTGTGCTTAGCAGGGGATTTACTTGGCAGATCCGCCGTCTGGGAAGGAATTGGAAAGACGTGTGTCCGTGCAGAGGGAAGAAGGTGTTTGTCTGTCCAGAGGGTTGCTGTTCTTGAAGAGGGGTGACAGCTGTGAGTTCAAGCACTGACTTGTAGGCCTGGAAAACAAGATGCCTTGCTCTCGTTCCTCTGCAGCTGAGATGATGCTGTGCTTGGTGTAGCAGAGAGAAGCAGCTGGACAACAAGCTAATCAGCAAGATGCTTGTCGTTCCTGGGAGACCAACGCTGGCCTCCTTGGAGTTCTTACTGCTTGACCTAGACACCCGAGGCCTGACTCACAGCAGCTGCGAAGGATGATTTTTCAATGGAAATCTAGAAATGTTACCCAGATGTAACACTTAAGACTGTATGGTCTACTGCATAAAATGAAATCACATGGTAGTAATGTGCTTTAGTAGTACTTTAGTATGGATAGAGTAACCAAGCACCTAAAATTTCAGGAAGGAGGATGACTAGCAGTGGGGAAAAGCATGACACGAGAAACCTATCTCATTTACGCAAGCGGAAAGGATGACTCACAGGCTCTGGAGCTGGGCTGGGGAGTGACTGAATTCCACAAAGTAAACCAGCCTTCTGTTGCTACACTTTCTAGTTTCTCTACCACCTGAATACGGGCACCTTA
>BJBW01012833.1:0-16099 GCA_004320125.1 Scolopax mira | reverse complement strand
AAATCACTAAACCATATTCCTAAGGACTACATCAACCCATCTTTTGAACACCTCCAGGGATGGTGCCTCAACCACTGCCCTGGGCATCCCATTCCAATGCCTGATAACCCTCTCTGTGAAGAAATATTTCCTAATATCCAATCTAATGCTCCCCTGGTGCAACTTGAGGCCATTTCCCCTTGTCCTATCTCCTGTGACTTGGGAGATCTTGGGAGATGAGACTGACCCCCACCTCTCTACACCCCCCCTTCAGGTAGTTATAAAGCATGATAAGATCTCCCCTCAATCTCCTCTTCCTCAGACTGAACAACCCCAGCTCCCTCAGCCTCTCCTCAAAAGACTTAACTCTCCAGACCCCTCACCAGCTTTGCTACCCTTCTCTGGAACTCTCTCTCAGAGTGATCTGTTGCAGATCACACTGATCTGAATCCTCCTTTAAGTTGCTTTTCTTAACACACTTTTACTCCCCTGACCTCTCATCACATATCTTACATCAGTGTAGACTGTCTTCAGCTGGGTGATCCAAATTCAGAAACGATACATAGTGGGAAGGAGGCAAATTTTATACTTCAAAGTGGGTGTAAGTTGAAGCAGCAGCTCTTTAAATTTCTTGTAAGCTTAGGCTCACCCCTGAATTTGGGTCACTGTTGTGTAGCCAGCCCCCTGGCTTGAATACTAGGACAATGCACAGATAGAGAGAACTGCCAGGATCAAGGTGTCTTGGCCAGAATACCAATAACAATCTCCAAAATAATATTTCTAGTCTTTGAGGCAAGATGTAGGCTTGCCTCAGTGTTGCAGACTGCAGAGAAATGCCAATGTTCATTTCATGGAGACTATCCAAGTGGGGCCAAAACACATAATGTTAATGAAGGACAACAGGGTATGAACTGGCAGGAGAAGGAAATGGATGTACCAATTTCTCACATCTCCATCCTGACCTATTTAGTTCCCCCAATAAAGCAGTTGCTGTGAGACCATTTGAGTTTGGTAAAACTGAAAAACACAGCTTGTTCAGCCACCTGACTACTCACAACTAACAACCAGCAAATTAATTGCATCATGTCAGAATTCTGTAAAAGAAATAAAACAATACCTTCCATTTTAGAGTGTACTGCAGGGGCAAACAAGTGTCCATTTCATTTCCTTTTTACAATAAGCCTTATAAGCCTCAAACCAATGCTAATGGGCTTTCAGGTCTCCTTTTCCCCCCCTCTTTGTTATTTGTTTCTCTTACCACTTGAGTGATACATAGCCATGGTAAAATTAAACATCATTTTATCAACCAAACATGACAGATCTATGGATTAGGCTTAGATACCATAGATTCCATTGTCATTTTACATTTTATCTCCAAAATCCAACTCCAGTAAATAATTAAAAATTACAAGCACATCTAGCTAACATGTTCAACTGAGTGGATGTACACAGAGTCTAAAAATGGAAAGATATCCTCGTGGAAGCCATTAAATACTAAGAAATGGTATCCAAAATATCCAAACTGTTTATCCATTTCTTTATGTCCTAAGGAATGAAAGTAACAATTCCAAGTGCTCTCACACAGACAGAAAATATAATTATCCTACTAGCAAAGTAGAGCCAAGTGTAAGTATACAGGTACCCTGCAGTTTGTTTTAAGACTCACATATACACAAAAAAGAAAAGGGTTGGGAGCTACAAGATATTGCAGGAATACAGGAGACTGTTCACAATCTAATTCATTCATATTCATTTTAAAATCTCTTTAAAATGACAGGCTGAGCTTGAAATTTCCAGTTGCATTTTCTTACCCTCCTTCAAAGATTTTAATTCGTATCGGCTCAGTTTGTTTGGATGTAATGTCTTTATCTCCATGAATGTCTCCTTTTACTCTTTCTTTTATAATATTCCCCACTACTTTCTTTTCAAGCTTGCTGCCAAACAAGAAGAATGGCTCGTGTTTCATCTGTAGAACAAAGTCAAGGAAGGGTGTTACTGCTGGAGCACACAATAAACGCACACTTCATTTCAAGTACTTTTAACATTCCAGGTCAAAGTCAAACTCTCCTTTTGGTGCAACTCTATGTGATGAATTAATTTGTCCCATTTCATTTGAAATAAAGTAAGAGAGGGGACAGCATGGACAAATTTTTACGAGAGTCTCAACAGAAAATACAGCACCATATCTTTCCTCAGAAAAAAATAATGGAAAATAAGAGATGGAAAAGCCTTAGAAGGTAATTTATTGCCATTACAGAATTTTCCCTGGCATCATTATCTAATGCTTAGTCCATGAGGAAGAGTCAGTATGTAAAAGACATTAAATGGATCTGAAGATCCTTACTCAACTTTAACTTAATCTTTACTTATGAATGGATGTTTGTGTCTGATAGTCTTTGAATCAGGACATAGCAAAAACAAAGAACGAGATAAAGGGACATAATGTATCAGGCTGTGGTATACAGGGAGGGAGGGCTTTAAAAGCCTCACTTTTTACATCTGATTTTGAAAATGGAGACAGACAGCAGAAGTAGCAGAACTTGCAGAAGGGTAAACTGAAGCTCAAAAGTTGTCGTGGGAAGATCTCAATGTCTGATTTCCCAAAGGGGAATGTTTTTTTTTTAATTAAAAAAAATCATTAACTTACATTTCACAGTTTACTAATATTTTCTCAAATAAAGATATACTACTTTAATTTTATTATAACCTCTTATTTACCTGAGCAAATTGCTTCCATGCACTTGATGATGTCAGTTTACCAGCTCCAGGTCTATGCATAGCAGCCAGAGTGTAGATTTCCGTGGTGTTTTTTTGCTTGGACCTTAAAAGTGCCAAAGTGGTCTTTGTACTCAGCCCAGATGGGTTTGGGTTACACGAACTTATACACCATGAAGCATAAACAGAAGATTTGAGGGTTGGTTGCTGAATGTAATTGGGTTTTGTATAGTTTAAGAAACACCAGCTCACAGTTGTAGTAGTGCGCAGACTTGGGAACTGAAGGATCTGCTGAAAATCTGCAACGTCTGTCAGGAGAATGGTTGAGCCTGTGAATTTCCCACTGGTATTGGACGACATCTGGACTAACATCCCAAGAGGCAATTTTTGATGTTTCAGTTGGTCTTCTGGCTGAATTTCTCCTGGTGGCAATGAAGACCTCTGTGGACTCATGCTCATATCCGAGGCCGTTTCATCCACATCCAGTTCCTCCGGCGAGTCTCTTCCTTCAGAAGGGCCACTGGACTTCTGCCCTGGTGACGTGGAATCAAAACTGGAAAGCTTCTCCCTGCTCTGTGGGAAAGCATCCGCTGTTGCCATGCTGACAGGTGGGAAATCTTGAGATGATGAGGACGACAGTGGTGAAGAGGAGGACACGGATGGCAAACTTTCTTTTGGCTCAGTAGCACAGCTCTGCCTCACTAGTTGAGGCTTCTGCATTCTTGGAAAATCTTTCTTTATATCTGAGTTAGTTAATTCAACTGCACTTAGCTCCTCGACTATCTGCCCATACATTTTTTCTTCTTTGACTCGTTTCTGCTGCTTGGTCTCCATGAAGAGCTCCAAGCTGCTGGCAGGTGACAGCATTCGTTTGCTTCCTCCTAAGGTAGAAACCATATCAGAACTGGAAGGCAAGCACAGGGGAATTGGTGGCTCCAGTCCAAGTGTCTGCGGCACCTTCCACAAAGGATATTTTTCTAGCCCTCCATGCTGGCCCAACATCTGAGCTATGTTAAATCCAATTCCTTGCATGGTTGCACTAGTGGCCAACGTTCTTTGAGAAACAGTTTCATCAACTTTGCAAATTACAATCGCAGGACTGTTGTTCTGTCCAAGGATCTGGGAAATGCTTGTGTACATGACACTACCGTAAGATGGCACATGAGTTTGAATCCTGACAGGAACAACAGTTCCTGGCAAAGATTGTACAGATCCATCACTTGGGGAGTCAAAATCTGTCTGAAGATGCTGCTCAGAGGAGGTATCTGTTGGTTTAATGCTATGGTCTGACTGGTACTTAGCAAGAGTATTTTTTGAATACTGCCCAGATGTTCCTGAGTAATGCTGGTATGCTTGCTCTTTAGAGTGCACATAATCAGCTGGTTTCTTTCCAATAAGCTCTGGCGCATGTTCCAGGTGATAACTTGGAGGAACGTCTGTTTGGAAAGGCTGTTTGACATAAGATTTCTGCAGCTGTTGTACAAAATGATGCTGGAAGTGCAGAGGCTCCGTGCATGACTGCCACAAAACGGGCTGCTGAGATGGTGGTAAGTGAACCATGCAGACAGCTGGATACGGGAACTGAAACAAGGTGCTATGAATAGGGGGAAATGGGACTTTTTCCTGATGTGCAAATAGCTGCTGCTGCTCTGGTGGATGTTTATTAGGAATATAAGGTGCTTGTTGGATCAAGGGAGTCCGTAACATCTCGGGGCTGTCTGCAAGAAGAGCCTGTTGCTGGGTAAGGTGGGATGAGCTATTACTAAGCTGAGCACAAGAGCCAATAGCCTGTTTTCCAGAGTCATCTACCTGAATGGGCTGAAGTACAGATGAAGGGGAGTGATGCCAAGCAAGCTGGGAGGAGCGAAGACCAGCCTGTGCATGTTCCATCTGCTCCTGCTTTATGCTTTGTTCTGAGCTCTGATCAGTCTGAGAAATCTCTGGAAAACCACTGAAGGAAGCCTGGCGAACCAGGAAGCATTTCTTCCTTTCTCGGGATGGAGACAATGCTGTTGTAGGTGTCCCAGCTGCAGAGGCATGAGACAGGTTCCCATAATCAAAGGACTTGCTTCGGATCTCTGGGATTTCAGCAGCATGAGGACAGGGCATCTGTTCAGATGAGCAGCGTCTCATTTCCCTCTGATGGTGATGCCCAGGGACGGAAAGTGAGTAAGCACCAGCTGGAACTGTTAAAAACTCAGACTGTTTCCCAAACTCATCTTGTTTGGGAGGTGTGATGAACTTCATATTCTCTTCTCTTTCAAAGGACATTGAAAAACTGGAACTGTGGGACAAATTGCTTTCTTGGCTAGGGCTGCGGGAGAGGCTTGTACCCGTGGACTCAAAGCTGGATTCTCCAGAGGAGTGCTCCATGTCAGCCAGTCGCAAACGCTTCTTTTTGGGTGGTAGCTTTTCGGCTGGAAGTTGAGAAAGGGTTTCACTTCTCTGGGGCCACTGGAATTCTTCGGTGGGTCTCTCCTGCTCTTTACTCTGCACTTCTTTATCTTTCTCAGGCTTATCTGGCTCCTCTGTGACACGAATTTCAGGTACCTGTATGTTGTGCTGGCGAACCAGCCTGGGCTGCATATGATATGTCTGAGGTTGCTGGGATGGAGATGGCTTACTGGTGTCAGCATTTTCCATTTGTGAAGCTCGGTCTGGGCTCATTGGGGACTCACAAATCTCACTCTCACATGTTTCAGATGGGGAATAGATCTTTTCCTGCTGGCATGCAATATGTTCTGTAGATTCAGACCTTTCAAATGAGTTTGGCCTGCTCAACGAATTTGTGTGCTGAATGACAGAGATGACATTTCCAGGAGGCTTTCTAGCCAGCGATTCTGCAGCCTTGTCTTGCTCTGCAGCTAAGGAGGAGTCTTCCAGAGAAGCTGCCGGGCTTCCAGACTGCAGGTAAGGCCTGCAGATTTCAAAACGCTCCGCATGGCAATGGGCAGCGTTGTCCAGGCCTTGAAGGGCAAATCCACTCCTTGGCACTTCCTGAATTTGGGATTTGGGATCAAAGTCCAAAGGCTGGATTCCCCCAGTGGTGCCGGTTGTACTGCTGCAAAGCATGGGGCTGTCTTCCTCGTCTCCAACGCTCTCCTCTTTCCTGCGCTTTCTGTTTTCAAAAGTTGTTCCAAGCATGGATGGCACTGTCTGAGATTGCCCGAGTGGATCCACAAAGTACTCTCCCCCCTTGTTCATCCCACATAAGGATGGTGAGTCCCTGTAGTTCTGCTTCTGAGCTTCAAATTCTTCCCACTTTCTGTAGTGCTTTCCACTGGCATCATAGTCATAAAAGGTCTTGTCTCCTTTCTTCTCTTTTAAGGATGGTCCTTTGTCACCTGATGTCTGTCTGCTGGAAGCAATAATGATATTTTTCCCTGGTCTTCCATGATAGTCTGAATCTGAGTGCCCCTCCTGCACAGAGGGCAGTTCAAAAGCAGCCTGTCTTCTCAACATCCTTTGGTGAGATATTCCCACTGTCCCAGGGTAAAATACATCATCTGAGCCAGTCATCTTCTCATCAAATGAATGGCTTCCTCTCAGAGACGGGGGAATACTTAGGCTGTTTGCAGAAGAGGTTGGCATGGAGTTACTTCTAATAAGAGGAGAGGAATCTACTGGGGGCTCTAGAAGGATGGGAACGTCACCCTGCTGACTGCCTTGGTAGAGGTTGGATTCACTTTTGATGGATGAAGTGGTGGTCTGGGATTGTCTAGATTCTGTATTGCTGCCTGGATAAATTTGTGTGGATTTAATAGTGCTCAAATTACTGGAGTCAATGAGTTCTTCTGTATTTGGAGTTAGCTGAGAAATATGCTCTTCGAGCATCTTGACATCTAATCTGTTATTTAAAAGAGGTAATGGCTCTGCTTTGCCCTTTCTACCCATTAAACTGTGTTCCTGATTTGTTGTGGCTACTGTTAGTGCTGTCCTTTGATTAATCCTATAGAACTTCCCAAAGATGATCTCTTCGTAAGACTTTGCGTTAGTATTTGGTGGGCTAATTTGCTGCTCAGCACTTTCCGAGCGGGAAAAATAGCCAGAGTCAGTGCTTCCTTTACTGTGTGGGCTCAGGAGGTTTAACGACTGCTCAGAATCTTGCCCTTTTTTCTCTGACAGTCTTAGTGCAAGTCGCTGTTTAACTGTATGAGAGTCATCAGACTTAGTACTTAAGGATGGGGTTTGCAACATATCAGAGCCAATATACGGTGAACTCTCACTGGGTAACTGAATTCCACTTTTAGGGATAATCAAAATGGGCACTTTCATTGGCCCCACCAAGGACTCTTCCATGGAGGAGTGAAAACTGCTCCTGCTCGCGATGTCCAGGGGGAGCTGTGGGACGGGGCTCAGTTTGTCAGACCCTTCCATTAGGAGCGGGGTCTCCTCATCAGTGTCCGTACTCTGCTCGCCATCTGAATGTATTTCAGCCTCCACGTCGATGTAACTGGCATCTAGGTCCAATTTAGAGACTGCTGACTCTGTGAAAGGTACCAATCCTGCTTTAATTGCATGGGCATGTGACTTCCTGTGCTTGTAAAGGTTGCTCTTTGTCTTGAAGGAGAAACCACAAGGAACACAAGGGTATGGTCGCTCCCCAGTATGAGACCTAATATGCTTTTTAAGTACACTAGGTTTGGCACAAGCCCGATTACAGTAAGGACAAATGTACTTGCCAGGCTTTTTGGGTTTGTGCTCCTTCTTGTGAGCATCTTCTGATTGTTCTAAAGACTTCTGTGAATATTGGCTGTATGCAGGGTTCAAACTTGAAATCTTCTTCCTGGAGAAACCTCCACTATGGCTATGCATATGAAAAGGAAACAAGTCCTCTGAGGCAACTGATTGCAAGTGGCTAGGAAACTGCCATGGAGGGCCTTCCAAGCTCTGATGTGGCTTTATGTTGTGCAAGAAGCCTTGTGGCATTGAATGTTGTGGGAAAGAAAGTGAATGTTGACATGAGTAAGGACTTGGACGATGCTGTGGATATTGCTTCTCCGTGACTTGCTGTGCAGCTTCATTCGATGATACCAGTTTCCCAGAACTAAAAAGTTGTGCTGATGCTGTGTTTCCAATTTGCTCGTGATCTATTTGTGGTTGCCTCTGTACTTCTTGATTGCCAAAAGTGCTCATCTTAATAACAGCTGAATGTTCTTGCCTCCATCTACTTGGTACTTTAGCAGTTTCTCCAGACCTTGAGGTAGCTTTTTGCCCTATAGCCGTGTCCCCAGAGTCCATTTTGTTACACAAGGTCTTAAGTGCTAGTTCACTTGAAAGCTGTGCAGACACATGGAGTGTGTCCAAAGCTGTGCTTTTTAAAGTTTTGTTGCTCCCATTTTTCCAGGGCTGTTGCAAGTTCACAGACTTTTCTTTCTCTTTGGAACTTTCCACGCAGTAGTCTATAGGCATTAGATTTGTGTCTGTACACTAATGTGAGTATTATACAGTTCTGTTCATGGCAGGAACTTTCCTAAACAGTTTATTATACATTTGCAAAGACTTATTATAGCATTTGGACATTTTCCATTGTTTTTAAATACTGAGATGCAGTATGACCCAGGGATATTTGTGATCTACTAGAGCAAAGTTCTATTCATCTCTTCCATGGTGACACAGGTATCTGTAAGGAAAAAGCAAAAACAAAGAAACCACACACACCAATTAATAAAGCCATGCAAAATAACATTGACACACCTCCATTGAGCCTTTCATGAAAAATAGTGAGGGACTTGAGTGAAGGTAATCGTATTTCACAAATCTCCTTTTGTCAGGAGACACAGTAAAGACTGGCTCCAGGGATTGCACACAAGCATAATCACTACTCAAGAAAAGCCCTAGGAAGAGAAAACAGGGATCTACACTTTCCAAATTGAGTAGTAGCTTTGGAAGGCTTTCTGGAGACAGTTTAAAGGCTCAGTTCTCAGAAAGTCCAATACCTACTTTCAAAGCTCTTTCAGCAAATCTCTGCTGAAAATAGAGTCCTAACACCATGGGTGGGAATCACTTTATCTGATATTACTCAGCTACAGTTCAGACATGCACTTTTGTCACCTGGTCTTCCTCTAAAGTCAGAGGAGGGTGATCAGTACTTCCTGAGGAGAAATCTTTCCATACCGTGATGGGTGCTTCAGACATAGAGGATGTCTATGCACATGGCCCTTCACTCTGGAGATGCCCTTTTCTCACTGTTGGCTAGGCAGAAATCCTAGATGACTACTTGGAGTTTATACCAAAGTTTAAGATGGCTAAAGTGAGGTACCTCTTACCTTAGATCACCTGACAAGGAGCTGTTGATCACCCTTGAAAAGTATTTTAAACAGTCAAAAGACAGACATCAAATAAGCATTTTGAACACAATGCTATTGGTACCTTTCCACAGCTTCCAATTGCTATATTAAATTTTAGTGAGAGTGTCTTGCTGGAGGGAAAACATGTATTAGAGAAACGTGCTATATGACTGTGTTTATGTGACTTTAGCATTTTAGATTTCAATGTTGAAACACTTCCATCCAGCTCTGCGTGCACTTTTTATGCTTAAATGCAATAGGTTTACACACCTCTACAATAAAGAAGAAAAGCTCAGAGGTATGACTTTTATATACAAGTAGAACATTTGAATTTGAAGAACAATGTAGGCTTCCTGCTTCCATATTATCCAAACAAAGGATATTTTCTGGATGAAATAGTGAGAATTACAAAGGTAGTCACAATTTTACAAGAGCAAGGAAAAGGTTAAAAAAAAAGAAAGAAATATTAGAGATACTAGAATACTTTTCATTCTTACAATGGAAAAACTGAATTTGCCTTGAAGAAACATTAGCAAAGTGCAGGAAAATACACAGGGAATGGGAATATAAAACAATTACCTGTAACTTCTGGATATCTAATAGGCATGGCTGTCTTCAAATTTCCTGTAGGAAAAAAAGATACAATCATAAAAATTCTTGATATTAAGTGTAGATACTGAAGAGAGTTTTTTCTTCTTTACAGTAGAGGACTGAAAATTTCATTTTGTGTCTTAGAGGTCTGAGCAACCACATTTGAAGAATAATGAGTGAGAGTCTTATTAAAGTATTTATGTTTCTAGTGTGTAGATGAATAACTAATGCAGCCTCACCGTCCTGAATCAGTAAAAAGAGAGCTGCCAATGTCCCTCTTCATTCCTACGCCTTTGCTAAGCCTGGATTATCCCTGAATCCTATTGGCAAATCCCCTTTCAATGCCTCACTCCAGCTAATACTTTTAGGCTCCCAGCCTCTCATTAAACGTTTCAGTGACCAGAACAAAATCCTGGTCAGGGTGTCACCACTCAGGTACAAGAAAATGTAGTGAAACACCAGTAGGTTACCCAATCAGTTAACACCACTGGGACACTGCTCATGAAGAGATGGCTGCCTTCTCTAAGAAGAAACCCATAGACCAAATACAGGGGTAAAAGACTTCTGTGACTGCCCTGATTTGCCACCTGCCTGACCATCACCAGACTTCAGGCTACTCTTTGTATTGCAGAAAAGACCAGCACAGAGAAACATCCCTAAAAAAAGGGAGCCTGAACATCATCTCCCTGCCCTAAACAGTGTTTCTCCTGTTAAAGGAGGACCCTCCCTTCCAGTTTTCAGCAAATCTTATCTTGAAAACAGATTTTGGCTTTCGTTTCATTAAAAAGGATGTTTGTTCAATTGTGATAACAAAAGCAATAATTAAAGGCTTTTCTGTATGGTTTTTATTTAGGACAACATTCAGAGCATGTCTAAAGAACAGATGCTTGGAAATAGCTGGAGTATTAGCTTCAGAGTATGGGCTATAGGCTACTACAATGACCCTCAACCAGACACAGCCAGAAAAACAGCTAGAGCCCTCGTGCTCTCTCCACTGAATAAAACCAACAGATGATAAAATAACAAAGTTCACAAAAGAACAGAATCATCAAAAAATGAAAACTAATTTTTAATTCTTTGTAATTAATAACACTTTTAAAGAACAAATGGATGTTAGCAAAGTGCCACGACTGAACCTAAAGCAGGATCTCTCCTGCGACACCTGTTATCAATTATTTATTTAATAGTACAAATAACACATCAGTAGTTAGGGACACCAGTAGCAAATGGACTGTTGCTTCAGTCAAACAAGATTATAATATTTTTAAATTGCAGCTATAGAGAAATCCCATATAGTACAAAATAATAGCAAACCAGAATATTTTAGGTCATAATGTCATTCAGCTTTGATGTGCTAATGGCTTTTTAAATAACTCTCTTGTCTGATTCTCTAAAAGAAAAAGAAAATGTAATCCACATAAAACTTTTTTTCTTAGTTTTTATAATCCGCTTCCTCAAATACAAAGCGTTGTTACAAATGGAAAAAGAAATCCTCGTGTGCAATTTCCAACATATCACTGCAGTTCTGCAGTGCCTTATGAGGCAATGCCAGGTAAGTCGCAAGCCATTTTCGGCAGCTGAATGAATCTCAGGTCAGTAATGATGCCACCATCTGAGCATGGACGTAAAGGAAAATGTGCAGCTTGAGAAGCAGAAACAGGGATAAGAAGGAATGTTCCTCACTGACAGAGCATGAAGTTATTAGCCATCTTCAAAGAAAAATACTTTTCTCTTCATTAGGCCATTTTGCAAATGGTGAGGAAGAAATTTCTAGAAGATGGGAGTATCCTTTCTGTTCCGTATTCCCTCTACTGAGAGCACCTTCAGAGAAGAAATCTGCCAGTCCCAGACATGTGACAGTAATGGTTTTATTTGAGCCAGAGATGATGCTAATATACTGCCAACAATTGTCTGTTCTGGACTGAGACCTCCATTACAGAGTACAAGCTGTTCTGCGGTCCTGCTATTTTCAGACCATTCTATATAATTTTTCAACCTACACTATGAAACAGGTATTGACTAATTACAGGGATTATTGATGGCTTAAGTTTGGTCGGAGTCACTCTCCTGGGGGAAATAAATCCCTTTCCAGAAGCAACACAATCATTTCTGGTTTGGTTTGAGCTGCCATCCATCCTGTGTCAAAGATGGATTTAATATTATTTCTTTTGGTTTCTTTCTTTATTTTTTTTTTCTTTTTCCTCTCTAATGGGAGACTGGCCTAACTGGAGAAATCCAAGACACCACAAAGCTAGTTTGCTTTCTGCCTGATTTTTTTCCAGTCGAGCCTCTCTCATCTGCCTGCATCTACAGCCTTCCTCAAACCCACAACAGACTTCCATTTTCCGCCTGATTGTTCCTCCTTTAGAAAACACTGTAAATATACTTTTCAACATCGCTCCTCATCAAAGATACACCACTCAATATGAGAGAAACTCCCTATATTTCAAGTACAACCCATTTCAAACTAAGGAAGCGAGGACGATAAAATATGCTGGTTTTCTTTAATACCTCTGGCCCGGTTGGGCTCCGCCGGAGTGACAAAGAGGAGCCCACCTACGGGGATCAGAAGCCGTAGGAGAGTTGTGCTGAGCCCATCATTTGACAGGAGCTGCAAAGTCCTGCCTGGCCAGGGGCCAAGCCAGGTTTCCCAGTCAGAATGTGGCCCGGGAGCCAGCTCCCCCAGCCACACTAGCTGCACTATCTGCCCATTTCAAACCCTGGCTTTTTTTTTTTTTTTTTTTTACTTCTGTGAAAACTTTGAATAGGAGAAGATTACGGGCAAACTGGGAGCTGTATTTATGTCAGATGCACCTACTAAATCAAGACTTTTAAAACTTTCTAGAAAGGAGCATTATCCTGTCTCTCCTTTTCCTAAGGTGCCTTTGTGAGCTGCATGCGGGGGACGTATATCTGGTTGACTGCAGAGCTCCAAGATCATTTCTTCCTTTTCTTCCCCCCCCCCCCCCCCTTTTTTTTTTCCAGACCATTAAAATGGTTACACTCAACAGCTTTAAAATAAAATTTGGCAAAATACAACTTTTACTGCTTCTCAATTTGTAGCTCATATTACGGCTCTTGCAAGTGAACAAATTGGAAGCTTATGTCTTCCAGGCTAAATCCTGAGTGCACCATACAGAATAAATATTGACTCTAGCGTAAGGACTAAGGGTCAGATCCAGCCCTGTTTTAAATCTTTTCTGTCCAGTTCTGCCAGCACAAAGCCGACCTAAAACCACAGTAACTGGCCCCTGAAGAATTCATATTCTATAGGGCAAGCGTGAGCACAGACAAGCTGCGGTGGCTCCTAAGAAAGAGGAGCCCAGACATCTGCCAAGACCCTTATTAGGCAAGTCTAGTTTATGTCTGGGATAAACCCTGCAGCCAAGCAGCTTTACAAGAAAGAGAGGCCACCTCTGAGCTCTTCCCCACCTGCAATCGAGAAGAAAATTGCCTTGGTCTTTTGGGGAGAAAGCACACCTTTGGCTTGCTGTCCTACCTCACGTCTCCCTCCGCCCCACTAACGATATTCCCTAATAAAACATGGATTTCTTCTACCTAAGCAAAGCCATAGATGGTCTAAGTCTGAAGAAGAGCTCTCAACCAGCAGTCAGTGGGCATCTCTGAACTAAGGGATTTTAACTGAAGACAGGCAAGCACTTGTTCATCCTTCTGAGCGAGGGTACCCATTCATTCATGGGCTGCGGTGTTATGTACCAAATAACAAAAGGAATGCAGTCCTTGGGGTATATACTTTTGATATTTTACACAAATGAAAAAAAAAAAAGAAGAGATAAGCAACTGCAAGCTTTTTTATACTACTTGACACCACGCTTGAGGTCTTTGAACTGTCCTTATTGAAAAGATAAGCAAGAAGAAACGCTTCTTAAATTTCCCATTTTTGCAAAAAGGCTTCCCGTTCTCAATCTGAGATTCTCTTGGCATTTCCAGCAGCCCCTGGTTAGGGGGTCCCATCTGACTGTGGTTTTGAAGCTGGCCTTCTACCTGTCTATTTGAACACCTCTAGGAATGACTGCAAATTCCTATGTCAACCACTGGCACTTGGCAAAAGTCTCGAATTGCTGGGGAATGCGAGGATGCCTGTGCTTTTGCTGCCGTTTGGCAGGAGTTTAAGACATCCTTTTACACACACAATTCCAAGAACGCAGCCCTTTTAAAACAGGTTAGGTGTATTTATTTTAATCTACCACTTTCTACATTGTAATTGCTGTTGTTACCTTTTCACATTTGAAGATACTACTCTCATTTTTTTTCATTCAGTTCCACCGCAGACGTTCTCCCTGGCCTCCGGATTTCAGTGCTTTACTGAATGAATTACCATTCTCCAGAACCAGCCAGAGAATCACAGTTTTGAAAATACCCCCAAACATTTAAGAATAACACACATGGTTTTTAAATTTGGGCCGCCAAACTGATCATTACCAGGTATTTTTTTTAAAAGGTCATTTAAAAGTATTAGGCGATACAAAAAAAAACCCCAAATACTGCACAGGAATTCACATCATACGCTGTGAATTGACTGTTAAATGATTGAATTGACTGTTAAATGATGAAACAAACTGTACTGAGATTACTCGAGGAGAAGCTACAGGGCAGGATCTGTTACCCATTGCTATGCTGGGTAAACACTTGTGCTGCCACGGATTCCCCAAGAAGCCAGGAACCGAGGGGACTGACCGAGAGGATCCCGTTACAGACACACCAAGGGTGGACTCCAAGCTCACCCTGACCAAACATCAACTTCAGGCTTTCACTCTCAGGTTTCTACGACGGCAGGTAGTTGCTCTTTTCAAGGAACAAAATCTTTGCACGTAAAACTAGAAGTGGTGTCAGTCCTGGCATCCTGATTTGTGTGAGAGCACTATTTCAGAGCTTGCACTAAATCTGGCTCATATTTTGAGAACTACTCTAGGATATCAGCTGTTGAGAAAAGGTATATAACAGCACATTTTAGTTAATTGTAGAAGTATTGATTATTTCATTCATTTTAAGGCTTTAACAAACTCACCCTTATATTGTTAATTCAGGTAATTCAAACTATTATCTGAGGACATTATCAGATAGAAGATAATGAAGAAGAAGATCTTCAAGAAGTTATCATGAAGAAAATAACTGGAACCTGTCTGCTTAAAAGAATGCTGAAGCCAACTAAGAGAAAAATAAATAAACAAATCTGTTGTACTCTCAACACCATTAACTGTAGAACTTATACCATGTAAATGTCAATGGGTATGAATATGAGGCAACAAGTCGCAAATCCAAGGACATAACTCCAGATTTATTCCTCACGAAAACAAACAGAATCACACATCACTTAGGTTTAGGCTCTTACATCCTACATACTAAATATTTGAGGCTATTTTTTACAAGGTGAAAATAAACTAATCCAACACCTCTAAGATGTCTACAGATAAATTAGTAACATATGAATCTTCATAATAAATCCTCAATTACATGGTAGTAAGAAAACATGGCTGATTTTCCTTAAGAGATCCAGTTTGCACCATCAAAGCTTAGAGCACAGCTGCAGCACGATACTCAGGTTTTACTAGGTTAAGTATCTCAAATATAATTTTAAATTGCCACTCTCTATAGAAAAATAGCACCCCCCAAAAAACTTAAATTCAAGTTGAGTGTATTTTAAGAAGCCATAGAAGCAGCATTGCTCACTTAAAGTACTATTTCCTGTTTCAGCATCATACACAATGTACACATTACTACCGGATGGAAAAAATGTATAAAAAAAGCTTTCACGTTGCCAAAGTCCAACTGAGTACAAACTTATTTCCACAGGATGACTATAAAAAAAAGGAGGGGGAGGGGGGGAGAGAAAAAGCTACACCGGAGCCAATTTAACCTTAAATACTTCCTTTATAGGTAAAAGTTGGCTAACAAATCACAGTTCTTCTACTTGAATTGAACAAAAACCTCCTATCAAAGAGATGCCAAAACAGCCGACAGGACAAACGATCTTGTCAGTCAATTAGCAGCTAATTGATCTCTCTGATCCGCTTTTAAGGGATCAGGTAAATATTTTGTTTCTGGTTGGGCACTCTCGCTGTGCACAGAAGAGTCTGTCGGAGGTGCTTAAGGGTGTCAGGTAATACAAAATCTACCCAGAAGACTGACCATCTTCTGATGTGGACATCCTGAATCTCTCTCTATAGGGATCACTCAGATATGAAAGTAAACAAGAGAACTATATAAACCACTAATCTTCTCACACTGTTAACTTATTTCCTAGGGGAACAAGTTAAAATACCAAAACGGATGAGTAAAGTACTAGTCATTTCCCATGTGGACCTTAAAATGTGATGGCAGAGCAATGTCAGATCTGACAGACAGCACTTCCAGTGTTATTAAAATTTCAGAATATCACTGAATATCACTGAAATTTTTGGAGTTGGAAGGGACCATAGAGATCATCTAGTCCAACTCCCCTGCCAAAGCAGGACCACCCAGAGCATGTCCGAGCATGCCTCTCAGGCCTGCATCCAGTCGGG
>BJBW01012831.1:186-29145 GCA_004320125.1 Scolopax mira | reverse complement strand
TCTTTTTTAAAAAAGGAAATTAGATCATTTTTTGCCAGTGAGGCTTACTGAGTATTTGCAAGTGAGAGATCTTTCTCCTATATCTCATTTTTCTTTTTTTTTTTTTCCCCCGGAGCAATCTTTACAATTAGGACTAACATGGAAACTTAAACAGGAAAAAATGAACCACCATGCATAAATAACTTCTAGTGACTTCACATTTTGGCTTCTAGCTACTAAAATGTTTTATTCCTGATTCAGCAAAGTAAGCAACATGCTTAACTTTAAAAATGTTTAAATTTATCTTTATTCAGGTAACTTTTAAATATCTGAAAGCATACTCCTTCTGTCAGCATATATACCTGCAAACATATATACTCTTTCAAATGAAATTCCTTACAGATTTTCAATTGATTTTCAACACTGTCGTGATGTGGCAGAAATCAATCCTGGAAATCGTGCTGTCACCAACTCTTTAATTTCCCAGAATTTCATCCTATATATCAAAAATCATTTTTTTACAATGTCATTACCCAAGCAATTGGAGAAAGTGCAATTACAAGACTGCAAAAATATTAAATTTGAAGGCAAAGAAGCAAGAATTGATTGCTGCTTCCACAGTTTTCAATCTTTAGTGTCTTAAAACTGCAGGTGTGCAGTTTTTTTTCATTGCAGTGAGAGCACTTCAGCAGAAGGCAGTTGAAGATGAGCACTCTGTGGCTCACCAGCATCCTACCAACCCTTAGTACAACTCCGTGTCTTCAACCAAACCACCTGGTGAACTATCACACTGGAGATTCTCACTTGATTCTTTGGCAAAAAGAGCAGTCTAAGGATGTGGATCTACAGAAAAAAGATACGTTTCTCATCAGAGTTTGTGATTCTAACCAAAAGCTCCTAACAGAGCAGCAATTGAATATAAAAAGATTGTTGTCAGAAAGTGCAAAATAAATTCCAAAGTTTGTACTCTAAGTACACTGAAATATTTTGGCTTTACAAACCCAGCTTTCTTTTGAAATAACCCAACATGATTCACAATGGACAGAAATTTCAGCAAGTAACAAAATCACAAGCAATCATTTCCTTCACACCTTACTTTTAAATACATAGGCTATGATTTTTCTTTACAAAGTAAGAGGAATCTTTCAGAAATTTCTAATCACTTTACCTGCCCATAGGAAAATAATTCAAAATGGAACATAATACTAAGAGACATAGAATAAAGCTTTCAGCTAAAAGACTTAAATTTATATAGTCTTGCATTTTAGTTTACAGAGGGAAAAGAAACACAAAAATAAATATGTATAAAAATTAACCATGTGTCAGGACATTTCTCAAACATTATTTCACCACTTCCTCTGCCCTCCAAAGCCCTGAGCTGGAATATGAACAGCTAAATTAGTGCAGACTAAGCCATCTGACTCTACAAACACAGCTCCTAGTCTTTCTTGGCCTATAGGATATGTATAGTCTCCTGGAATCAGGTGTGAAATACAGTCCCTGACTAAGCACACCAACTAAGAGTAAAAAAATATTTATTTACTCAAAGGGAAAATCAAAAGGTAAATAACTTGAGAACTTGACACCCAAAATTTGACATCATCAGTTCCATCATCTAGTGCTCCTCTCCATTGCAGCTGTGAGATATAAGATACAACCTGTTTCTTTCCTGGCCTTCCCAAAAGGCCTCCAGTTATTCCCCAACCTCAGATCCCTGTGGAGACTATTTAAACGAAAACTATTTGAGAGCATTTGACACCCTGCAGGGTCAAGCCCTCTGGTTTTTCCATTCTTTGGTGTCTGAGCACCCACATGAAAGCAAACGGTGACTCAGGAAAGATACCAGAAGCAAATGAAGTCCTGGGCTCCATTACCACTGTCTGCCAAAGAGTAACACAGAGTCAGAAAAGGAAAGAGCATCACCTCTGGGGAGTGCATATTGATGTCATTCAATGAAAATAAAAGTTTTAAAGTTTAATGGTTCCAGGTTTGATCTAGTTTCCACTTTGAACAAACATCCTCAACCATACACCAGTTTTAAAACACAGAAGCATCAATTTACTTTTTTCTCTGTCTCTTCTTTAACTGTCAGTACATCTTGTGAAAGCAACAGCTCCTTTTTCATCAAAAGCACAATATCTTTGAACTGAAAGACAAGAAAAACCTTATCCTGAATAAAATAATATTGTTTCTCAACCCATAAAACATGAAAGCACAAAGAAGTATGGACAGCACAGCAGTTATTGCAAGCTAAGGACAGTATATCTTAATGACCTTTAAATGGTACTATTCCTGGTATGAGAAGAGAACAGTTACATTAATTAAAAGTATAACCCATGCCATTATTCAACCTTAAAAACTAAGAGTAAGATGGATGTAAGAAAAGTAATATTCTTAATACTATTTTAGCAGATACCATATATTCATATTATTTTTCTATTATTATTATTGAATTCTGAAATGCAGTGGAGTATGTGTCAATTAGCCTCACTAAAGGTCACTACTACTCCTTTACTATGAGAAAGAAGGAAATAGTAGCTCAGACTCATCCCTATTTATAGAGTAAGTTTCATCAATGTTTTAGATGCTGTGAATTCTGTATTAGTCACTCCAGTATGACATGGCAAATATGCATGGAATTTAAAATTCCCTAGGCTACATTTCAGGAAAAAATCCTGTATGAAGAAATAAATCTCGACTAATTTTCTTAAAATGCATTTTGCCCTTTCACACAGAAAATAGTATTTGCCAGAAAATATTTAGAAGGGGTTTTTTTACAAATATTCTTCTGCAGCAGTGTTCATAAACTCTCTTTGAAGATCTTAACTGGTGTTAAGTTTAAGCATGTTTCTATTCCCTTGGGCTTTTTAAGACACTTATGACATTTACATACATAGCTTTTGTTCACACAAATATTTACTGAATTGTTTGTAAGCATTTTCATGCTGAACAGGTATTTGTGCTTATTTCAACATACTATCCTAATGGGACAATGTGAAAACCCAGATGCATTAATAATTGGGGTTAAAACAAGAGTATTACTCATACTTTTGTCTACCTCCTTCAAAGGTTTGTTTTTCTTTAGGAATATATGATCCTGGGAAAAAAACTAAAAAAAAATATCACATCAACATAGCCAAGACTGCCTATGTTGAAGGGTTTCTAAGAAGACAAATGCTGCAAATTATTATAAAAAAAATTTTGGCAAATAACAGCTTATTTTTCAGAAGCTTGCATAACAATCACAAACAGAGAAAGCAAAAACAATGTTAAAAAAGCTGAATGTAATAAAGTAGAGTAGCTAGCCTGTGTTCAAATATGCAAACAAAAGACATTGCTTCCTATTGAATTTATATGGAGTTGTCACAGAAAGATTATTACTCAAAAAAATCTTGTACCTGCTGCTGCTTTTTCTTACAGGATCTCATTTTCCTCAAGCAACCAGAATGAAGCCTAACTGGGGAATTAACTGAGAACCTAACTGGAAAAATAACTGGGAAAACAGTGAGTGGTTTTAAAAATCCCACTCATAAAGCCTAAATTTGTTTACACTACAATTGTCTGATTCTACTGGACACCATTCAAGAGAACACTACAATCCTCTGATTATAACAATTAATTTTGCAGCAAGTAATTAAGCTGTCATAAACTGAAGCCTAATGATTTTTTTCTTGCTTTTACCTGGAATTCTTTTCTGGGAGCAGAAATATTTCTAAGAGCAATCCGTGTCAATTTGGTATCTCACAGCTTCATCTGTTGACACAACAGGGAAACAAATTGTTTGTTTTTTCAGCCTATCTCTGACTCTTAATAGAAAAAGAACCATTGAATGAATTATTTCGAATATCCAGAGACTCAGTGGGATTCATTCAATCCTTTGATTCCCATTCTAAGTGATTATGTACAACTGTTCCATATTTATCATTTGGCATTTTTAGTTTTTCCACACCAAGAAAAATATCTTTAGCCTCTTAACTAGAGACGAAGACATTAATGAAATCTTTACTGCTTCCCAGGTGCTAAAATTGAAGTCAAAAGAACTTCTGCACCACATATTCCCACCCCCCAAATAAAGCCACAAAATGTACCGCATGTGCTTCTGTGGTCCAAGATATATTAGCCCCAATGAAAAGGGTGAAACTGTGGGACCTAAGGATTTCCTATACTATAGTTCATGAAATGTCCCTCTCAAGTCTTCTACAGGCAAAGAACATACTGTGAACTGTAAATAATTCAATACTGCAGAGAGAGTAACTGGCTCTACATAGCACAATTCTTTTTCTGAACTTCTTAAAAAAAATCTACTGCATATGACTAAGCCACTTGATGCTATTTTATCTTCTATCCTGAACATTAACTCCCAGATGCTCATTTTCATAGATCGGTAAAACTGATTTTTAAAAAAAAAAAAAAAAGACTTATAAATCTGATGTCTGCAGCGGAGGAATATAATCTGCATTTAACAGAAGCTGGCATAGAACATTTCAGAGCTGAAAACTACATTATGTGCCTCATCTGTGTCATATAATCCCGTACTCAAATTCTCCGTAAACACTATGGGGTCCTAATAAACATGTAGAGCACAACAAGTCTTTCCTACAGTGCTGTTATAATTTTGATGAACTGAGCATCTAGAAACTGCCACACAAACTGAACACCCAATTGAACAGCTTAGGCTAGGAAATACAAGGATTCCACATAAAAACATCCTCAAAACCAGAAGTTTCTCTAGTGAGTATATCATCTTTGCACATGGCAGCATTTAACCAACAAAAAAAATAATTTAGTTTCTTGTTTGGCATCTGTATTTTAGGACACAGGTCTGCCTGTAGCAATGATGGAAGAGTAGAAGAAACTGGGTAAGCGATAAGAGTGAATAAAGTTCTTATCTAATTTTTAGGATTGCACTTTTCTCAAAATGACTGATGTTCCCCACTGTCTCACTCATTTTTACTCCTACCACTCTCAAGTTGATTTGAGAACACTGATCTCCTTGCAAAATTACTTTCATACATATGAAAAATTCAGAGCTCAAAACTGGATATATACTCTGGTCTTCCCCACTGTATTTCTAAGCAGACAAAGGATAGGCTTGGTCACTTGCCATCCCTTGATTTTACTATCCACTTAACTGTTACTAGCTTCAGCTACCACTACCCCTGTGCTGCTTCTTGCCTTCTAATACGAAGGAGGAAACTGCATCTTCTAGCCAAGTGACATGAGATGTTGCAGCTGAGGAGGCTTCAAACAAGGGAGAACAGGAGCAGGAGAAAGAAAAGAAGCAGAGGGCTCTTTCACCCACAGAATTTAGCTCCATTAAAACTTCTCTGACCAGAGATGAGCTCAGGATTCAGAACTCAGCCAGAGGCTCTGACTGCAGTACCAATCCTCTGCAAAGTTTCCTAAAACAATATCTCATAAAAGCTGAATATATTTAGTTTTTCTCCCAAAGATTAGAACCTGCATAAGCCAGAGCCCTGCTCGGGGCTCCAAAAATTCCTCAGAAATCCCTTAGAGACATTACATAAAACTGCACTATTCTCAAAGGGACTGATAATATGCATCCAAGATCACTCCTGCTGTCGCTCAAACCAAATGTCTCCCCAGACAGTCAAGCTCACCTGTCAGTCAAGAACTTCACAAAGAACACAACCGCAGAGCACAAAGTGCTGCAGACCCCCCTCCCACCAGGCAGGGAAGTATTAGGACAAAAGGAGAAGACCAAAGGTGTCACCCCATCAACACGACAAGCTACTGGGTCACACAGTCTTGGTGGGGCCATTTGGCTGGGAAAAAATTTGTTACCCCAATTCAGAATGGAACTGCAGACACCAGAGGTTTTAAATCAGTGCCTACTTACATACTGGTTAAGGGGATCACTTATATCTTTGCATCCCAGAGACAAACACATTCAATGGACGTTATACAGCAATTACCAAGATATATCAGATACATGCAAAGTAACACTCAAAACACCACCCAGGAGATGTTAGGTGAGCACCTTAGATCTGATCTGATTTCTCACAGCTGGTCAGCCTCTCTCCTCTTAGAGATGGGAACAATAAGTGACTATAAAAAGGTAAAGCCATACACTGATATGGCTTGTAGGAATGCCAATATATACATAGATATTTAAAAGACCTTGATGCAAATATGTATTTGTAAACACATGTACATACCTTTAAACATACATTATTTATGCAGTTGGAGAATAAAGAAGTTTATTGTATACACATTGTGTTGTACCATTCTTGATGAGCCATGATATTGTAGCCAAATACTAGAAAACCTTCATATTCTTGTATACAAGAAGACATATCCTTCTGGGGGGTCTTTCACTGTTCCAGTTATTTTAACCCCTGCTAGCTCTAAGCAAGGTGAGGTAAGTTATGGGAACACCTCTGTCTGCCCTACAACACAGCTACCAGCATCTAAATTGCTCCACTGTTAGAACAGGTAAGAGAAAATCCTAGTTGGATTTGCAACCTTTCTGCATTGCCAGCTGGGACAATAGATGCAGCACTCAAAGCAGCAGAGGTCTGAACTCAACATCTGCACACCAGCTTTGAGTGGGACTTCAGTGGAAAGCGTCAAAGTACAGTAAGCTTTCCGATTGCAAAACTTACATGCTTTCAGGAAACTGAAAGCCAGTGAATTGACAGAAACAGAGTTTCCATTCATAGAAATTCAACCAGAATTTTGATATGTATATGAAAAGACAAGGATTGGCAGAGAGGACTTTAGCAATATCAAAATGAACTCATCAGGATCTAATGTGTAAGAGAAAAAACTACAATGATTTTAACTACCGTTAATTTTAAGAAATATTAAAGAATATATAACTGAGTAACATAGACGTAGTTTCAGTAAAGCTACCTTTACACTGGACCCTGGTGGTATTTCCCAGATTAGAGGACTTTTTTTTTTAATACTATTTTTTCCAGTGTATTTAAATAATTTGTACTAATATTACCAAAGAGTGACTCACAGGAAGCACAAAATGTCATGACTACAGAAAGACTTCAGAAGCATATGCATCTATCACAGATAGAAAACAGAAGAGTGGAAAATTCTGGGGTCTGAGCCCAGCTGTGACACCGGGCACGTCTGATTGTCCAGCCTCAAAACTATTCCTTTTCCACAAGAGTTCTCCAAGGTCCTGACCCACCAAGAACCTCCTCGTGCTCCTCAAATCGGGCACGAGCACATATGTTTGAAGGCTCAGGACCTACCATTTTAACTACACCAAATCACACATGAGTTATTTTTACTTTTTCATGGTTGGATATGATTCCACTTGACTCGTGTGGATTTACTAGTTGTATGCGTCAATACTGTCAAACACTCTCAAATCTGCTTTTCTCTCTAGAATCTTCGGATTTTAATATCCCTAAAAATTTCTTTGTATTTAGCTGGAGTGTTAGCGATAGTACTGTGTGTAATATATTATGTGACAGATTTATTATTAGGTACTCACAATTGGACTAGCCCAAAACTTAAGTTTTCAGAATGCTTTGTGATAAAAAGAAGCAACTGCACATGGTGCCACTTGCTGTCTCAAAGCCCCTTCCTTACTCAGATGCAGGCTGCAGTCTTCCCTCACGAGGTGGTGGTAGTTCTGTGGTTATTTTTCCAGGTGAGTTCATAGGGAGGACAGATGGAAAAGGAAACGAGAAAGGTGAGTGTAGACGAACCCGAGATGAAAAGGATGTTAGAAAAAGATAGGGAGAGAAGCAGAGAGTGCTGGAGAAAGCAGCCAGGACAGGATGAAGGATGCCTATTTGGGCTTCCAGACAGCTCACAGGATGCTTTGATGCTTATAGTAGGTGTCTCCTCTTTAGTTTCTCCAAAGGCCTTATGCCTTTGGAGAGGCATAATATCCCCAGAGCAAGAACACACTTTGCACTATTCTGTGTCCAACAGTTCCTCATCAAGAAAGCATTCACGATCCCAGCTGCTTTTTCAGCTTGTCCTGCTATGATTTCTTTGGTGTTAGTTAATAAGCAGATCTCTGTGGGAACATTTTCACAGAGGGCTGCAGTCGAAGTTTCCATCCTGCCCCTGCGTGACTGCTTAAGCAGCATGCTGTTTTAACAAGCATCTGGTAATCCTTCACGTCTTGCAACAGCTTTCAATACTTCATTTCTATTTCTCTATCCTATCATTAGAGATAGGCACTTTAAGTAGATCACAAAAATTTATCCTTTGAGAAATCCTGAACTTTCTGGATGACGATGAGAATGAAATTGTTCCCAAGCTTGATGTAAAGATAGAACTATCTTGCAAGTGCAAGAGTGCATGGTCAGCCAGTGGCAAGCTGCCATGATGTATTTATTGCCCTTCTGAAATGCGTCACAGCATGTTTCTTCAGCAGAGGGGTACTGCTCCCTGTTGCATGCACCCTGGCTGGCAGAGAACTCACACGTACTCAAGACTGGCAAGCTACTTTCATAACAAATAACATTATATATTTATATATATATGCACATGCATTCATATATCTGTCAAACATAGGGTTCACGGTGTAAAGCTACCTACTCAAACACGATGGGTTGGTTTCTCTCAAAGTCAGAGGCAAAACTTATTGATTTTAATGAGAGCTGAATAAGGGTCCCATCCTACCAGTCTCTTTTTTATTGCTAGTTCTAGGGGAAAGACCTCAATGCTTTTATGATTCTCACCCCTATCACACTATCATGGCTGCAAACCGGAGGTCAGGACTTGTTCAGACAGCCAGAACCTAAGAAGGGATGTTTGTAATGTGGAAGCCAACACTATACACATTATTTTCTTGTTGGACAAATAATTTTGACTGCTTCATTACCTTTATGAATCATATCTCTAAATTCCTTTATGCTAAATCTGATCTCTTATTTTCAGCATATTATAGAAAGAATGATTACTCCTAATTAATCCCAATAAGTTACCACTCAGAGAAATACTAGACAACAAGTAAGGTTGAGGTGCTTTAATAAACATAAAATATGAGGGTGGGGGAAGAAGGTGGTGGGGGGAAAGAGTAGAACAGATGGATCTTCACACTTCCACTGTACTTGATATTTGTATGATGATCCAGCAACATATCATTATGGAAATCTCATTTTTAAAATTAAGTAAGAATAATAAACACATTTAAATGTTTTACTGCGAGTCTGGAGACATGAGTCTCAGTGTCTGCAAGATGGTTCAAGCATTTCATAGAGAGGCATCATAATAGTTCTTTTAAAATGAGGATGGTAGAAGAACATAAGCGGGACAAAATGAGAGAAAAGCAAAATATCTTTGAGTATCTGATACAACCAGAAAAACAACAGTATTTGGGGTAAATGAGGCCTTCTTACTATGCCCCAGCTTATCTATTCTTCCAGCTGTTTTGAGTGGCTCTAGTAAGAGATAGTGCCTTTTCCTACAAATCATACCTATTCTTACACAGAAGTAACCACCCATTATTGAATTCTAGTCATGTTACAGTAATTTTTCTCCATCATAAAATGCTGTGGATTTATCAACATGTAATAAGACTTGTTCATAAAAGAAGAAATCCCTACAAAACACATTCTTCCAAACTCTTACTAGACTACCAAGAAATAGTGATCATATCCTATGACAATCCACTCCTTCATACAACCATTCCCAGGTTTACAAAGTGCCTTCACTAGACTCATCTGAGAATTATTTTAATTTTTAAAATATTTTAAAATTGAATTGTGAATTTAAAAAATAAATTTAAATTTCTTCCCTGTCTCTCCTTCTTTGTTGTTCACCAAGGGTGTTTATCTCTATAAATGTCTCTAGTATATAGGATCAAATATTTGCCATACTACATTATGTAGGATCATCAGGCTCACTACTACTGGGGGCAATTGCCAGGGCTAGTTATTTCAAAGGCAGAAATATGGCACAATACAACACACCTCTCCTATTGTGCTTGTTTGACAAAATTACCTTTATGAATCACATCTCTAAATTTCTTTATACTAAATCTGATCTCTTATTTTCAGCATATTATAGAAAGAATAATGCATCATTATTTCAATGAAACAAATAGGTTGAATATATCAAATGATCATTTCTGTTATAAGCTAATATATCAAGCCAAGACTGGGTATCCACCATCTGCAGTTCCTGCAACTCAACCCTTTAATATCAGGCATGATCCTGGGTCTCTGCAATACACGCATGTTCCTTCATACCAAAAAAAAAAATCTACTGCACAAAGTCCCATACAAACTAATACTGTACACTTGGAGATGCAATCCAGGTTTCCCACCCAACCAGTGAAGCACTCCATGCAAACATCAGGGAAAATAAAAAGAAATAAAAATTTGGGTATATTACCAATATACTAACCCAAAGTCAACTGGTTTAGTAGAATAATACAAATTTTTATCCATTTTATGCAAGACCTACCAAAATCACTCTATTGGTAATACTGCAGCTTCAGAGGCACATATAAATCTATATTTTTATAAGGCATCTAGCAATGAAGTCTTTAATTCTCCCATTTCAGTATCTTCACTCTTATCAAACATTATTTTCATATTCACATTCTACTGGTAGGAATTGCTAAGTTATAATGCGTGTACATTCCTGATGGCGCTGACTCTCTTCTCTAATTATTGCTGCAGAACCACACTAGTTACCACTCCTTTTACCAAATCACAAGAAAAGCATTGTTTGAAGATGGCAAGATAAAAGCGCAGAATTAAAAGTACAGAATAATAAATTCTGCAAGTCTTCACTGACCTATTGTGCACAAAAGGGACTACCAGTTTAGTTGAACAATCAAATCTGTATTTTATATTTGTCTGTAGACATGAAAATTCTGAACAATTCAACAGCAATGACTAATTAGCCATCAAAAGTTTACACAAGAGCATATGATGCTTGAAATTACAATTTTAAACGCTGTTTACTAGGACAAAAATATATATTAATAAGAATCTGCCATAAGTCATTACAAATTTATAGAAGTCTCTTCACACACAGATGATCTACAAATGTTCTCACAGCAAAATAAAGTATTTCAGGCAAATGCAAACCTAAATTACATTTTTATGTAGCCTAAGAAAAAAACACTTCAGGACTCATCTGAAATGCAATAAATCCCACAATGAGACACAGAAAATTTCAAAATTTCTAGATCTTGACAATATGTATTGGAGCAGTGACTCAGATAATGGATCCTTGTTCTGGCAAGTACATTTTCTCTGCTCAGTTATTAAGCAGACAGTAGACAGACTGCCCAGAGAAATTCTCCTTTCTGAGGCTGTTGTATTGCAATTTGCAATTACACTGTCCAAAACACAGAACTAGGTTTACATCCCCTAGTATATCTGCTTTCACTTCCACCATCTTTTCATATATCAGGGAAAGAATAGAGCAAGCCAAAGCGCAAAGGTTTCCTTGCCTTCACCAGGAGCACCACCATGGTTGTCAGTGCCCTAACACTTCCCAAATTCTAGCAAGTGTATTTTCTTGCACCCGTTTCCCCAAGCAGCAATTGTTGTTGTTTATTAAGCCTGAATGCTGGGTTTTGCTTTTCTGAACAGAGGGAAGTTTATCAAACTGCAGTGTAATAAAAGCATGAATTGGTACCTCCAGACCAGCTTGAAGAGGAAAAAAGCAACATTGCTGACAGATTTCTAAAAGCATTTGGTGACATCAAATGTATTTCAGCATAGTTATGTCAAAATCTAAGACTATATTCACACTGCCATTGTGACTTCAGAGTGGGTGCCAACAATACATAATCAAAGATATTTTTAAGCCATTAAAATTACCAGGTATTTCCTATAGAGATTATCTACTTAACAGTCAAAGTTAGAGGCTCTAATAGCCTCTGGCATTATTTAACGAAAAGATTATATAGTAAAAGATCCACCACTACGTTGAAAAAATATTTCAGTATTTTTAAATTATTTTGCTGTGTGTTTTTTTTAAATAGTATTCAAATATCATATAAAATTAGATTATGTAAACTAGAAGCAGTACATATCATTAACCTGAGAGAAATTTGATACAGGATTTTTTCTTGATTGCAGAGACAGGAAATAAAAATTAGCAATTTTAACTGTACAGTGTATGATAGCTCCCTAAGGTATCGGTTAAACTGAGTAAGACAGACACTTGGGATACTTACAGAGTCATAGAATCATTTAGGTTAGAAAAGACTTAAGATCATCAAATCTAACCATTAACCTAACACTGTCAAGTCCACCACTTGGTTTCTCTGGGTAGCCTGTTCCAAGCTTGACAAGAAGAATTTTTCAGTGAAGAATTTTTTTCTTAATATCCTAAACCTCCTCTGACACAACTTGGGGCTGTTTCCTTTTGACCTATTGCCTGTTACTTGGAGGAAGAGACCAACACCCACCTCCCTGAAACCTCCTTTCAAGTAGCTGTAGAGATTTACCTTGATCGTATTGTTACCATTATGGCCCAAAATATGTGCTTCAAAGGGTTTGTGATCTAAATAAACAAGATAACAAAACAACACAACAGCAAAGTCATAACAGTGGATGGCAAGCACCAGGCTGGTTCCACAATCATTTGTTTGCTGGGATGCATCACACACCAAAATGTCTCAAAGGTCCATGAACCAAGGTCATCCACGCATTTCTATTTTCCCCGGGTAACTGTTTTGTTCCACACTATATGATCCAATAACATAATTTCAAAATTAAAGTCCACAAAAATTACAGGTAAACAAAAAAATCCTCACTATGGCTAATCCTGGGCATTGAAGAGCTAGAAAAGACATTCTGAATTTGGACAAGAAGAAACAGCAACTGTAGACAAGAGGAGAGAATTTCTTTCCTATGCAGTCTCTTCAGATGGCAAAAGTTTTCATAGGTTAAAAAAATCCTAACATATAATAAAAGTGATCTGATCCTTCAAGTATTTATCTTAACCAACAAGAATACTTTGCTGAACTAAAATAAGTTGTACAACCAACCACAGTGACAGAAAAGAGTTTGTTATCCCACAAGTAGGAAGTGCCACCCATTTGTTGTTGAGAAGTGTTAAATTCAGAATCTATGCTGGAGAAAGGAAGCAAGATGAAAAATTTATACAGCAAGAGGTGATGACAGCATGGAAGCAATTATTCAGAAGTGACAGTTGGAGTCTGACCACCCAAAACAAAAGAGGAACCAATTCTTCCATTTGAATGGGGAATACCCAATTCTTCTACTTGGTTACAATTTCAAGCATCCTCATGACACTCTGGCAAGTAAGAAACACCACCAATATTTTCAAATAATATCATCCTTAACCCAATAGAGCCTTAAACCTGGACACTAGAACTTAAACACGTGTTTTATAACAAGCTCTGTGGAATGAAAAAAAAAATTACTTACATTCAAAGCTTTAAGAAAAGACACCTTTGCCTTGATGGATTTCAGAAAATATTTGAGTTGTCAAGACTGAAATTATTTTTCCTGCTCAGACTGCTTGACACTTTCCACCTATTAATCTAAATATTAAATTAATACTTCCATACCTACAGTATCTGAGCATCTAAATATTAAATTAATACTTCCATACCTACAGTATGAATCGCTGATTTCAGGGTGGATAACTGGTTTTGAATAAGAATCCCTGCAGGTAAGGGAGACTTACTGGGACCATGATTGCCATCAAATTTCTGTCCTTAAGCGAGGTTTGAATTTACACTTATATTTGCTATGAAACATCCATAATAAAGATACCAATGTGAAGTGATGCTTTTTTTCCATAATTATATTTCTCTCTCTAGGCCCTGGTTACTGGTCCAGCAAAACAGATCAGGATCCCACACAAATGCAGGAAAGAGAGAAAAATGCATCTCTAGCGAAGCCACAACAGTAAAACTATCTGCAGATTTGTCCCTACAGGACAAAATAGACAAAAATTTAGTAGCTAAGCCCTTATTAACATCAGTTAATATTTTTAAACGCTTCCCTTAAAAATAATTAAATAAATATCAATCTGAACTGCCTTAGCTAGAACAGAATGACTTTCAGAAAGCAAAATAACCAGAAAAAATAAATGCTATTCTTCCCATCCTGTGCACAAATCCAGACTAAAATTTTAACCATTTTTACTCAATATAAGAACACCCTGAGAAAGAGAGCAACTCATCATATGTTTTCTAGGCTATTAGTTATATTAACATATATATTTATTTACTTTCAACTATTACGTAACTGACAATTGTCCTTCCTTTAGCTTACAACCCTTTTTTTCCCTTTTTTCAACACCTGTAAAAACATCAAACTATTCACTGGTGAAACCCAGCATGACAAGGAAAAGGCTGATAATGCATATATAGGGCTTTCCTTCACAGCCACCTAAAATTTGCACCCCCTGAGTCCTTTTTACCACTTATCTTACTATTGCCTTGCAAGTAATAGGTCTTTTGTAAACATCTGCTCCTCCCAAATGAAAAAACAAAGTCATCAGAATATAAATTTTGTACTCAATGACCACTTTTTATCCTTTTCATCTTAAGCACTGCATATATAGATTATATGCATGCATGTTACTGTAGAAATAAACTTGTACTCCTGAAAAATACAGATTTCTAACCCACCCCGAGATGTGAGCTAGAACTTTACTTGCACTCATACCAACTGATGCAGCTCTTGCAAAATAGATGACACCAGAGGGTGAGATTTTCCAAAGCACCAGAGGATTCAATACAGAAAAACACTTGCTGAAAAAAGTTAATGGATTTTGTTAATTTCCCCTTTGCCTGTATTTCTACCCAGCTTCCCTTCTGGTTTTTCATATTTTTTTTAATGGAATCAAGCTGCTGGCAATAATGAGAAATCTATAAAATATAGAGAGCTCTCAGCGTATAAAAAAGAAACACTTTTATAAAATGCTAATGGATTTTCTCATGTGTTATAGTGATACTTTAATGCTATTTTACTCTATAACGCTGGTGGCACAACGTATACAATTGTATACTGCTGGCAGTTCACTTCAAGAAATTTTAAGCCCTTCTAGGCTTTCAGTATAATTTTCTATATTCTTTAAGGGAAAAAAAAAAAAAGAAAAGTACTTATCTTTCAAATATCATTGGAATATAAATGAAACCCATCGGGTTTTTAATTCCAGTTGTCAGAGATGGTACAGCCCAGTTTACATATAACTATTTGAGTGAACAGGGGACAGAGAGTCTATCCTGGCAAATTGAGCCCCTTCTTCTGCATATCCTAGATCTCCAATTCAGTACAACACCGGAACAGGCCAGCTATTCTCCCTGAGCACTAGCCCCTGCCCTGCTCCAGACAGCCAGAGAGCCAAGGGGCATTCCTGGGACTTTTGAGCAGATGTATAAGTTGTTGTGTACACAGAGCAAAGCCTCAATGCAACACAAGCAATCACCTTCAGATCTTAGTTCCCAGGAAGAAAAGCCACCTCCTCTTACATTCAGGTCAAAGGGATAGGCAGATTCTTACCTGGTATAAAGCAATAAGCTATTTGGTCAGATTTAACAAATTCCTCAACAGCAGATCTTCAAGCCTTCAGAAACCAGAACTTGTGCTAAAGGCACCTAAAAAGTGCGTTATTTTCTAAAGCGGTCAGTAGCTAACTCTAGCTGAAATGCTTGGCCTCACTTCCAAAAGAAATACAGCCCAACAAGCTACTCTTATATCACTTGTTTTAAAAATAAATAACAAATCTGGCATTGATTATGGCTGCCATTCCCTTTTTAAAAGCTGGTCCTGTTCAGCAGCTCAACTAATCAGTAAGTGCAAACAGCTGTGAATAAAGCAGCATATAATTGTAAACAGCTTAAAATGGTCAAAGGGGAACTCACCAACAGATTGTGCTGGTGGGATATACACAATACATACAGGTGTTTTTATTTTGGCCTCTAAACCCTACACACCAAGTGACTCCAATTTTGTTATTTCTTTAGTAGAAACAAAGTACAAAACATTAATTTTTTTCCCTGTATTTTCCAAAATCCTGTGCCTCTGTTTGCTTATAGGATTTGAGGTCTCATGGTTGGTTGCACCACTCCTGATGCAATTATGAAAATAAACAAAAAGGGAAGCAGGAAATAATTTCATTCATCCTAGCATTCCACAAACAGTGTAACCGTATTCAGCAATTCTTCCTGGCTGCCTTTCCTTTATTGATAACAACAAGCTTTTGTAACCTGGAAATTAAAATGGACATGATTAGGAGGCTGAGAAACCCTACATTGATGAGCCAGTGATAAGAAATCTTAATAAAGAAAACAAAATCCAGTTCCATTAGCACACTAGCATTAACAGAGTAAGCTGTGAAAATCTGTGCTCATTTGCAGTGTAAATTGGGAACTGTGTTACAACTGATGAATTGACATTTTCACTACACAGCAAGACCTCTGCAGAACTGCATGAAGTGTAGTGTGTTGTTCAGGAAATTACAGAAGGTACAAAAGAGTGATGGAAAGCTGCATACCTGGTAATTTGTTTTAATACTACCTTTTGCTGGTTTTGAGGAAAAGGATGATTACAAGGGTAGAATGTGCAAGCACATCAAACTGCAAAAATGGCTTTCCTTCCTTTGCAAGGTCTAAATAAAATCTTCAGTGCTGCTGAAACCTCTTGGTTTCAGTTGTTTTGGTCAGTGAAACACAATTTATTTTCTCTGATTTGCTCATTCAATTTAATTCAATATTTTTGATATACAATGCCCTCAATGTCTCTAACTGAACTCTTCATCTAATATAATTTCCTTTCAGCTCTTCACCATAGTCCTTCCTCCACCACTGTTCCAGGTTCCCTAGCTCCCAGCAGTCTTATCCTAATTATTACTTCTGAACCTTGTGCAGTCCAAGTGTTATTTCCTCATCATTCGAGTCAGATAAGCCCTCTTTCTCACTGCCTGAACAAATGCAGGAGAAAATTGAGGGCATAGTGGTGATACACTCTCTACTCACTGTTCCTGGGAGGAATAGTTACAGAGGAAATCTCGTTTAGTCACTCCTGTCCTGGGAGAGAGTATGCTCAGTTCAGATGAAATATTCGTTGAATTTTGTTGCCAAATCCTAACAGGTCTCCCCAGAGCACGACTGAAGCACTATTTGTCAACAGCCAACAACTAGGTCAAATTCAGACACTTTTTCACAGGAACAACAAAAGAAGCGAAGGAGAAAAAAATAGAATGGAACAAATAGAGACTAAAAAGCTATTTTAGCTCTAACATCTTCTATTAAGAATAGCAGCATGGGGATAGGAAAGAAGCACAAAGCTAACCTAAAGGAAAGACTGAATTCTGAAGAGATCTCCACGAGATTTTTTTTAAACAAAATAGTTCTTTCTGTTGACATTTTATCAGATGAGATATACATATTTAACACACTTTGAGTCAATATAAAATCACAGTAAGCTAGCACCAGTTTTTGGTGGATTCCTTTGCAGAGTAAGAGATGGAAGGAGCATTTCTACCTCATTCCCCAGTGACCTCTTCAGCGTGTCTCTCACTACTACATTTTCACAGACCATAAATCTTAACAACTTTTTTTCTGCATTGCTCTGCAGCTTGTCTTACCAACTGGTTATACTCAGCTTTGCCACACACATACCCTCAACACAGCAATATGAAATCTGGACATGTGCATCCTCCAGGCTAGTGGAGGATAAGATACATGGTCCTGCCGTCATGAAACTTTACTTGTTCCTTTGGAAAGGGAATCAAAGAAGATTATTTTGAGTTGAGGAGCCTTGAAAGAATCAGGTCCTCAGAAGCTGTATACTGCAATGCCCACCATGTAGTCAAGTTCATTTAAGTCATAGTCCCAAATGCAGATTTGAATACTGATATGATGGAGAAAAATCATGTATCACAGTATTTCTCAGGAAAATGTATTTTATGATTTTTCTTTTAGGAGCTTTTCACCAAGCCCCTTCTCAATCACCTCGACATTTGCACTTCACTCTCTTTTGCTTGCATCTTCTCTCTTCCCTTTCAAATATAAAAAAAGAAATCCCAGCAAATACATTTTGATAAGAAAATTGGAGTAATCTTTTCAAATTAGAATTTTATGCTCACCCTTAATAGCTCTGTTTCTTATTTGGTGGCACACTTTTCTCAACAAATTTTTCAACATTATTTGCAATTTTTTATCTTTATGACTATCTAACATAATAGGTAACACATTTGATTATCAACAATATTTGTCTTTTTATAGCATCAAATATATTTTGTATATTTTGGTTTACAACACATTATTCCATTACTTTATGTTTCAAAAAATGCAGTGAAAAGGTGCCAGAAGGGACAAACTTAGCAGCAGGATTTTATTATTCTTTCAAATCAATAAGCACTCTATTAAGACTTTTTAAAATACCCTGCCTTCACAAGAAAAGCTTGTGTTGAGGCAGTGGAAAAATGGCAGAAAGAAGTTTCCTTACTGTGAAATTGCATTTGAAGATACATAACTAATTGCAACTCTGAAAGTGACAAATCCAGTTCAGAGTTCTAGTCAAAAATATTAATCTTTTTTTCAGAATCCTAGCTCCTTGCTCTTCACAACTGCTCCCTAAAACATAAATATTTACAATTCATTTCCTTTTTGTTTTTAAATAAAGATTCACATTCCTTTGCACTCTTTCATAATGATTGCTAGGCTTTTGGACCCAAATCCATAACTCTATTACTATAGCTAGCTGCATGAAGCAAAGTTAAAGATTTTAGTCATGAGTGAACTTCTCAAGAAGTCCAGTTTCCAGTGGATTTGAGAAGTTTGTGTGGGTGAAAAAAATGGAAAAGGACAAAAAGAAATAATGTGTTCTTCCTATTTTGATTTTCAAACACAATTATTAGCAACTATTGGATTTGGATGTCAATACGTCTGCAAAGTATCCTCAAGTGCTAAGGTATTAATGGAGCTCAGTGAGCTCACTCCTGTACGGACACGGCTCTGACTGCAGTGATGCTCTCTGGCAAACCACACCTACTAGTGAGGTTGCTGGAACTTCTGACACGATCACAGCTCCTAGTCAAGATACTCCATCTTCCAGGAGTCTGACTAAGTGCCCTTTCCACTATGTGTTTACTTGCAGTGCTCGAAAAAGTCATTACGGACTGGCTGGAATAAGAACAGAAATAATAACAGCTATTTGAGATGAACATCCATAGGACTCTAATAGAGGTTTTCGTGATATGGTTTCTGATATTATGGTTGACACTACCTTTTTGATTGTGCTGAGACAACAGTCATTTGGGAAAACAACTGCTAAACTCCAGGCCTTGTCATTCCCCCTTATGGACTCTCTGAAACTGCTCCAAGGGCACAGAGTAATCATGTAGTTTCATGTTTCTTTGTGGAGATGAAGCATGTTTCTTCTAGAAACATATCCACAAGTGAGAACACCTAACTAAGCAACCCAAACCTATAAGCAGTGAGGTCCATTCCCGAAACAGTAGTAAAAGCAAAGCCAAACCCAACCCATTCAGGCATGGAAAAAAAAAAATTCAAAGGATGTTTTCTAAATAAAGCCTTGTGAAATTGTTTGACCCTGACCTCTTAACTAAATCCATTTGTTAGGAAAGACCTAGTAGAACTACAACAGAATACATTCTGTTAAAAGTTTATTCATTTTATAATATGCACTGTAAAATTTATTTGTGACATGAAGGATTATAAGAACATAAAAAATTCTGTTAAATAAACACCGAGTCATGCTTTCTCCAGTGTTACCTCTGCTTTTGTTAGCTGGCTTTGAAGCTTAATAGATTCACGTGTCCCCATCACAGAGTCTTTCAGCAGCCTACAGGAGACCCAGAGGAGTAAGAAACTACAGATTGTCCTGGACTGCTGCCAATAGCCACCAAAATACACGGTCAATATTTTTCACTTAAATGTTCATTGCTACTGTGATACAATAATAACAGTAACTGTAAAACAATAACTTCGTTCTTAGGGAAATGCTAAAGGTTTTATTTATTATCCTCTCTCCCCAGGAACCAAATACTTATGGGATGCAAGCGCTACTGCTATTAAAGAGTAGGTTCAGGAATACTATCCATAAATAAAATCTTGGTTCCATTTGAATTTCTTTGATTCGGAGATATCACCAGGAAAAGTATGGGATAAATGATAAGGTAAAATTATAGTAATAAGAGGTTTGAAAAGCTAGATAATCTGCTGCAACTCTGGAAAGCTATTATTTTCTCTCAATGGTAGTAATCTTCTTTTCTTCTATTCAAGTACTTCTTAAGGTATACAATCTAAAGGACAGAATATTTGTAAATTTTATTCATATTTATAAAATCATTTTCACAAATTATTTCTGTAAGGTTGTTTTATGAATTTATATGGACCTGTTTTGTCCATAGACAATATCTATAGTGTTTGCCTGAAACCTATGGAGACTCTCTGGAGATGCTCAAAAAATGCATTTTTAGTCTCTTGAGAAATTAAAATATCAAGTTACATGATAACCATATGCCCCCTAATTTGAAAGAATGGCTTCATTTTCAAAAGGTGACTCATATGAAGAGATACTGCTCTGAACACAAAATCACTTGATGTCATGCAGTAATATGAAAAATAAGGGAAAACACAACCAACTTTTACACTTATCAACATTTTCCTGAGAAAGTCACAATTCCAAGGGCTTTTCATAACAGCTCTGCCTGGTGTCATATTGCAAGCCCTCTGAACCATCAGGAAGATGGTTCATAGCACCAACCACACCACAGCTTTCACGTAAGCATGATCTCCTCTGGTCCTAAGAAACAGCTCAAAACTGCAATTGACTGGGCTCAGAAAGGGTCTCTGATGAAAAACACAGTTAATACAAAGCCAAAATATTTTACTGATTATTTTTTCCCCAGATTTTCTCAGTTTTCTATCATAAAACCTCAAATAAATATTTACAGTTGCCTAGTCTGACCCGATTCTAACGATTCTGGTTTGCAGAAATGACCTGAAATATTAATTTTCAAATGTATTTCCTATTGGGTTATCTTGCCTCCTGGGGACAGTCAATCTGTGGCCTTTGCAGATCCCTCTCTGTCCTCTAAGCAGGACTCTTGCATGTTTCGGTTGAATCAGGTCAATAAATTAAATCAGGAAACATTTTCATTTTAAAAAAGTCTTAGTCTTACTTAGAAACAAAACAGCAAAACAAGATGTTCCACTGCTTTAAAATAATTTTTGAATCATTTAATTCCATGAACACTTTTCAGATGTTAATTTTTATCCTTATTTGGAACTGAAACACATATTAAGCACTTTCTACAGGATCATGGATACTTACCTACAACATAAAGTTTTGTGCTGTCAGAAGAGGATAACATAAGACTGATCATAAAGCTATCCTTTCCAGGTTCTTGCTTTTCTTGGTAATAATCTGTTAAAATTACATTTTTCAATACTTGGGGTTTTATTGCCTGGTGGATCTACTACTATAAAATCATTAGGTTTGTTACTAACTTCAGGGAGTTAAAAGTTTCACTCTGCTTTCACTAAACCTGTGTTTCAGTTATTCTAGATGTGAAAAAATATTACACATAGGCATAATATATACACATATATAGAGACATATATATACTCAAACAAAAAAAAAAAACAGTACTCATGCAGTTCTACATGACAAAAAGAACAAAGATAAAAGATACATACAACACTTGAAAAGAACATCCTCTTCACATCACGATACACATAGATATTTCATAGAGATTATTATTAGCACAATAATAGTGCTAAAAGACCTTATACATTACTGTCATAATGTATGTCTTAAATTTTTCTCATTTGATTTCTTCTTCAAATTTCCAGCCACCTTTGTGGATGGCCTTTCTATCATCCTTGAGCTGTACACCATATGGACTATATTGTAGCCAAAGGGGAGAAACTGATAGAGGAAGCACTGCTCCTGTTCACACCTGCTTAGAGGGACAGTGGCTTTCAAGAAAGTGGCAGAAAGGATCCAGAAAACTCACAGAATTTGTGAGAACAGATTAATCACCTTACAACTTTGGACTTCGCTGAATGCAACAGTAGCCACAAAGTAAGTCTTTTAATGTAAATCTGCCTATGAATACAACACTCATAATTGATTAAATTAAGGTGAACTGAATCTTTATCATGTTCTCATCTTTTTCAGAATTTAGAGAAAAACAACAATACAGAATGGGATTATTACAGACTTGAAATTCCATACATCTCAGTCAAGGTTTAATTCACATGTGTTTTAAATCATGCCCTATTTAACACTTGTGATTACACAGTTGACCAAATTCCCTCCAGAAAATGTTTCCACAACCTCTTCTAGTCACCTCACAGAAATACACAGCAACATTTTTCTTCTACAGAATAATTTACTCGGGTAGGGATCCTCACAGGCAGCTATAATTTCTGACCCTGCAGCTAAAAAGCAACTCTCTACTTTAAACCAGAAGATCTGGAAGAATTTCCATTACCAAACACATGTACATACTGGAAATCGAAAAAGTTTCAGCTCGTTTACTATGAAAAGATAATAAACTGTGTCCTACCTATGGTGGTAATAACAGTGCCAGCAAAGAAGAAGGAACTTCCCAAGTCCCAGTGACTGATTTGAGTAGATGTGTTTCCTAAAGGTATGATTCCTGCATTTATTGCTGCCACTACTTGCTGCAAGTTTAAAAAGATTTGTGTCAATATTCATGAAACAAGGATATTAATATACATTACACAGTAAATTGATTAAATCACTTATTTAATCCAAGCAATGAACCAGAAAAGGATCACTGTTGCTCTGCTCGAGTTTTATCATTCAGTCAGGCTACAATTTAATCTTCAGCAGACACCAAGCACTTCAGCAGGCAGCAGAGCTGTAAACTTTAGACCATTAAGGAGAACACAAAATCCACAACATCAGTAACAATATCACCTTACCTAGATGGCAAACACAATTATTTTTACTGTTGCAACTATTTGGTAATAGGCATTAGATGAAGATTTATAATGAGAATTTCCCAAAATATTCCTCTATCGAGTTAGGCAGGTAGATGTAGTTCTTAAAACATAGCCATTTTAAAAATCCAAGAACAAAAAGGTCCATGCATTGCTTTGGATCAAAAGAATGCCGATTAATTAAAACAGTTCTGAAGAACAGATAACTCAACAATTAAAGATTCAATGATTACACTTACAGTTATAAAACTTCAACTATATTAATTAAAAATTCAGAGTCCAATATTAAACATATATCTCTACACCTATATACTTCATAAATGTAATTCTTGAAAAATTCAGTTCTAGCAGCTAAAATGAACAAGCTTGCCACTACTGACATGTTCATAGTCTTGAGAAATATAAAACATTTCCTATTTCAGCAGTGTCACCTGCTGTAAATTCCTACCACAAACAGCATTCCTCTTTAGTTCTATCTCCATTGCAGATACATACCAGTATTCGAGTCAAATATTACATATCAAGAAAAAATATTTTTTAACTGACAATAAATATTTTTAAAGATTGTAAGATATCATTTCATTCTGAAACTTTAAAACAGGTCTTCTTTCATAATTGTCATCTTTATAATAATAATAATTGGTGTTGGATGAAAGAACAACAGAGGAAGCAATACTGCAAAGCTAAAATTAACATTTTAACTAATAGCTTCTGTTTGGTGAGTTGACCAGGAATGATTATGCACAAAAAGCTATTCAGCAATAGGGCAGAGCAGAATGGTTTTCCATGGGGGCAGTCTGTTGCAGAGGAACAGCGTTGTGCAGTAGCAATAATTTTTCCAAACCCAAAAATACAATGGTAATTTGCAAATGAAAACATTTTTTATTTCTGAACAGTGCCCATGGAAGTTATTTGATCTGGACAGAGAAGACAGAATACCAACACTGGATTAACCAGGCCATTGCTTTTGCGGGATCTCAACTTAAATCCACCAATTCCCATTTGCCATTTCCAAAGCTCAGATGCACAAAGTGACCATTTCAAAGTCCTCAGCTGCATCTCCACAGCCACAGGGGTCCTGCTGCCACACGTAAGCCACGTTCAACACCTGGGGCTGTCAACAGAAAGCCAGCGGCGGGGCATTGGGGGGTGTATCTCTACGTAGATTTTACACTCTTTTATCTTCTATACCCTCAATGTTTTCTTTTTATTTATTTTTTTTTAAAAAAAAAATACCAGTAAGGCACACATCAACAATGTGGAATTTTCAGTCCTACTGAAGAAGGAGAAAGGCTGGAGAAAGAGAAGGGGAAGAGAGTTTTCCCTTTGGGTTGGAAGAGCAAAGCTTCTTCCACGGTTCTACATCACGTACAACTTGGCACCAGTAAGTACAGCAGCACTGACACTGGCAAGTGTTTACATTACTGTAGGAAGGGACACACCAGACCAAGCAGTATATGATACAGATACTTCCTTTGACTGACAAACCCCAGTGTGCTGCATGAGGAAGCCTACTGAATACATTTTCAGGACTGTTTCATTTCAGTGGACTAAGAACTTTCATCACAAGCCCTTGTACCTGCAAATGGGAACATGCTCTCCGGTGAGGATATCATACAGTAAAGCACTGGATCAATAGAATTTTATGGGACCATTCATGTTTTATTACAGTGTAATAATTACAGTCTGTTGTTCAGGATGACTGCACTACCCAGAGACTCAACTGTTTAGGCGGTCTAGAGGACCAAGTTTTATACAGATCCAGATGTAACATGTTTTCAGAGCTTTACCTTGTCACTACACATTTTTGAAGCCATACTAACTCAATATATTTTATATGAAAAGGTGTGTCTATCTAAACTGCTTGAATATCCACTACAGCTACGCATTTCCTAACTGCACTACACTGTACCTACAGAATTCCAGGAAAAAAGGTACAACTTCACCCAAAACTATTCTGTTGGGTCAGATCTAACAAAACACAACAGATGGCTACAAAAGTCAATTAGCCACTATTATTACGTCTCTGATTTTAGCCTACAGCTAATTAGGAAAAGAATCAGGGTAAATAGGCAAGTGATGCTTTCTCTTCATACATCCTCCTAGCTTCTGACTAAGAACAATTTTAAGGACTTCCTGAGTGGGAGGTTGCATCTGCATCGTGGTGTTCAGATTGGTTTGGGTGGATCATTTTACCATGAATTTATCTAACTACTTTTGGAGCTCATTTGTATTTTGGGAGCCAAGTCATTCGGTGGCACTTCTGCCATTTATTTGTAGATCATTTAAAATGCTTTTCTCTTTTGAGATTTTTATGTGCTTCAAAGTAATTTTATAAGTTCCTACTTTATGAGAAACACTCAAATAGCAATTTCTTATTTGGTTCCTTCAAGAATTTAATGATCTTATTGACCCATCAGCTGTGCCTTTTTTTCTGAATTAAAGACTCTTTCTTATTTTCCTATTTAAATAAATCCGTTGAATTTAATATTCATGTATATAAATATTTTTATTACCACTATGTCTCATTAACTTTCTCTGTAACTTTAATGCTTTACCCTATTGATTGTTTTAAACCTAGTTTAAGTCATAAATGGCCAGATGATGCTTTCTTCATCATTGGATTATTAAGTTTCCAAACACACACCACTTTGCTCTGTTCCATGTTTGAGAGGAGCCAGCCTCAGATACTAACAAAGCTGCTGCATTATATTCCTTTGGAGTCTTCTGTAAGAGTCTTCCTTACTAAGAAGGATGACAGTTTGCTGGGTAAGTTTGCTGGTTTACTGAAATCAATACTACTATCTCATAAATTCTTTGAATATTGCCTGCAGATTTTTGGGGGAGGAGTAACTGCATTTTCAGGGTCAGAGGACACCTTTTTTCTTAGTTTGGTCAGTGCCTACAAGCAGATCCTCATCTAACACTATTCTCAAGCATAATTTTAAAAGAATATATAACATAGCTCCTAACACATGTACATTTCATAGCACTGATTTCAGGAGAACATCTTTTTTTTAACTATAGTCACTGTACAAACTTAGCTGGAATATTGGATACTAACATTTCCATAGCCTGGAATAAAAATCCAAGCTCATGTGCAGCTGTTTTCCCCGAACTTCACTAAGGGCCAGGATCTCACCCTCAGTGTTCAAACAACATGTTGTTCATTGTCAGTCCTGTTAGATTCAATTTTGTCTGCAACTTTATTCTTGGTCTTCAGCCTTCTTTCTTGACTGATGCTTTACCACTAGAGCAAACACAACTACTTCATTTGTCACAAGTTCAGCATGTCATTCTCTGCTTCTTTCCTTCTTTCATAATGTCTTTCTGTCACCTGAGCCCTTCAGCTTATCCTAATTTATACAATAGTGATAGTAACTCTGTGTATTTTCAATCTCAAAACAATTAGAATCATGAAAACTATATAATCTTGACATTTATCACATGTTGCAGTCTGTAAACGCTTTGTGTGATCTTAACACAGGAATTTCTTGACTTTTAAAAAATTACAGTATTAAAGTTTACTGACTGCTTCAGTGGCAGTTTTTCCAGTTTTTCTTATTTTTATTCCATATACAAACTAAATTCTAACTTAAAAAAAAAGGTTTCACTTTAGCAATACAGAACCAGCCAGCATTAGAGCAGGGCAATGGACAGTTTCAGTTCTTACGCTATGGATTATTTCACTTTCCTTACCTTCTTCCAGAGCATGTGTCTACTGGTTGTCATCAGATAACTGAGGACTTAGCAGAGGAGGTGTCACCCAGCACATGGCACCCAATCGAGGTCTCTATGTACAATGATTTTACGAATAGTATTATATGGTTATAGTAAAAGTAGTAGGTTTCTCAGCATTTGCTCTTCAATTGTCTTTATAATGGTGAAAATGTAGGCTTTTTTTGGATAGTAAAAAGCATTGAGTTAAAATTTCGAAATATTTTAGGAACTTAATTCCCGTTTTTTAAGTTATGCGGATTCTTAGGCTGGGTCTGTACTGTATCTTAGGATAGGCATGTGTTGTGTCTGAGTACAAGTCCTAACTTGTACTACACACAAACTACCTGGCTCTTCACCCATATTCATGAATAAGCTTTAGCAGAGCATCAGAGGAAAGAGGCAGAGACACTTGAGCCCAGAGTGGATAGACCAGGCGAGATACACTTCACTTTCAAAACCAGGACCTGATCTCCATATATACCTAATTATTGCATTCAGGCTGTACTTTTGTGCTTGAAATCAGAACACTAAAAAAAGGAAAGTGACAATATAAATCATTTTAATTGAATGTCTGCTTTTAATTTCCTATGTAATTTAGTAACTCTTTCTGGTAAATACATTGTGTAGTTTTGTATTATCACATCCCTGTGTTCACCCAGATATCTGTCCGTAGAGGCCATGCTGAGCTACCCTTGCAGGCACCCTAAGACAGGGAATTTTGTGAACTTTTTCCTGTCAAGTCAATTGCTAAAACAGCCTTCCAAGCAGCAGAGTCATTTTGTGAAAACAGAAGATGATTCTCCTAGGTCAGGGAGACCATCCCCTGGTCCTCTGACCCTGCAAGGAGTCAATGAAGATGACTGACAAAAGCCAGCCTGCTGGCACTAAAGCTCTGTTCAGTAGGCAGGGGAACGCAGAATTGCAAGAGCAACAGAGAGGTCATAAGCTGAGAAGGCTGGTCTCTGCTAGGCTACCACTGCTTATAGGGAGTAAGTATGGACCAAGCCAGTCACCCTGATAGTCATCTACTTGTTCCACACCAGGCTCTTCAAATGAACTTTCATACCATCTTCCAGTCACGCCACTTTTGTGAAATGATGTAACATAACACTTCATTACTCTCAGCTTTTCTATCCAAAAACTAAAATAGAAGCACCTTAAATTATGCTTCTGATAAAATATAGAGCATGCAGTCTTTCGTTACCCAGCTTGTCAGGAGTCAGCTTGTGCTTCCTTGTGCAATCATTCAACAAGCGATGTCAAAAAGTCAGATATGCCTCAAAGTTTCTGGAAACTCATTTCTCAGCCTGAATTTCTTCCTTCACTGTCCTGCTGCCATTTGACAAGGGCACTTTCTCACTCTCCAGTATAACAATAAATCTCATATGGCCCAGCTACGGCATGAGTCCTGTGGTTTTATTCAGATTTGGTTTAGAAAGAATGGAAATCCTAGTTCTTTGTTGAGAGGTACATTAGGATGCTTTTAACAGTTAGCAAACAACTTCCCAGCCTCCAAAAGCATGTGCTTTTGAGCCTTGCTATTGAAAGAGATCACAATGATGTTTGTATTACAATTTTTGACTGTGTTTTTCTTTTTAGTTTGTATAACATAGGACAGTAATCTACTCTGGAGACTATTGCCCAACTCATTGAAGAACTGAAGAACTCTTTTTACCCAATGTTCCCAATCTACTTGAAGTGAAAACACGTAGAAACATATTGAAATATGTTTCTATGGCTAAGTATGCATTACAAACAGACTATGTATATAAACTTTTAAGTGTATGCATACATACACATATATATATGTATGTATACATACACATTTGGGGAAGAGGGCTTTTCTTTGCTTCTTGAGATTAAAGATTGGAAAGATTATGCAGACAGATGCTCAGCAAAACTGAGTTACTAATGAGTCATATCTGCCACCCTTTCTAAGACAAAAGCTGTCATTCAGACGTATTCAAGCAAGCTAGGTTCTAGCTCCTATAAAACTGTTCATCTGAAGTAAATGTGTCCTTTAAAAGCCCCAACACCAGAAGCAACAAAGTTGGAAGCCAACCTGCTTGAACAAAGAAGTGACAAGTTAGAATTTATTATTCTCCCCAAAATCTTTATTGCTCTTATGCTTATGAAAGATAAAGACTGTGTGCTTAAAAATCTTCCCTTTGGGTTTAACCACCACATAGAAAACAACTGCAGAAAAGGGAGTTGCCCTGAAAGGGACAGAAAAGGGAACACTCCCAGGCAACGGAAAGTTTGAGGCTTTGGAGTCCTCAACACAGGAAGGACATGGATCTGTTGGAACGGGTCCAGTGGAGGGCCACAAGGATGATCAGAGGGATGGAGCACCTCCCCTATGAGGACAG
>BJBW01012830.1:13574-31997 GCA_004320125.1 Scolopax mira | reverse complement strand
CACACGAAAGGATTTCTTCCCGATATCCAATCTAAATCTCTCCTCTTTCAATTTAAAACCGTTCCCCCTTGTCCTGCCACTACGCTTCCTGACAAAGCGCAATAAATCTTCACAGGATGCGTTAATTAAGAGCCACCTTACGGCCCCCCAAGCCGCGGAGAGGAGTGAGGGCAAGACCGGCTCTGAGAGGCCAGAGGCCGGCCCAGGGGCTGCCGGCGCGGCGGCAGCGGGGCCCGTTTGCCACCACCAGCACGCAGCGACACCACACACACAGACACACCCGCCCACCCACCCCCGCATCTCCGTCACCCACCGTCCATGGTCTCCCGCACCGCATTGAGGCTGGCGGCGTTGCTCGCCATAGCGACCCCGCGCCACCCTCCCCTTCCACCCGGAAGCGGAACAAGCTCCCCCCATCCCCTTCCCTCACGTTAACATCGTTCAAATACTCCCGCCCCGCGTGACGCCCCAAAACGGAAGCCGCTCGCCCTAACGGCCGGAAAGAAAAGGGGCAGGCCTTCTTTCGAATTTGTGCTGCCGCTCCCCTAACCCATTGGCCCATTCGAGAGCGTGGGAGGGGGGGAAGGAAGAGGCCTGCCATTGGGCCGGCAGCGGAGATTGCGCGTCGTGATTGGGCAAACCTCGGGCGAAGGCGGGGCTAGTTAAAGAGCCGCCCGGCGCGGCGGAGGCGGGAGTTGTGATCTGAGGGGAGCATGAGAGGGCGCCCCAATAGCGGCGGTCCGGTAACGGTGGCAGGTAGCTGCTGCGCTGGCCTCGGCCTCCTCGCGTCGGGAGTGTGGCTCGGTGATACTGTCTCGGGGGGAAGAGGGAGAAGGGGCCGCTCCTGTGGGAGAGGGGGGAGCCGAGCAGGGGTATCTCCCTAGGGCTCCCGGGATGCGGCCTGGTGGGGGGTACAGTAGGCTCGCCGGCCTTTTATCCCCGGCTTCTCTTGTGGGAAGGAGTGGTGGCGCCTCCTGGAGCCCCTCGGGGGGCTGGAGCCGGCCTCGACCTGTGGGTGGAAGGGGAGCAGCAGCGTGGGTCTCCTCAGCGGCCTGCACGGCTGCTTCCCGCCGCCCGGGGAAGGCAGGGGCCTGCCTGCAACCAGAAGCTTCTGGGGTTATTTGGTGTGGGCAACTGGAGGCCTACCGGCAGCCCCCTCTCGCCGTTGTGGCCTTCCGTTTCTCCCTCTGTCCGCGGCACCCGGGGAGATGGTCCCTGTGCCACGCTCCAGTAACGCCTATTTCTGAAGCCCTTGACTGTCAAGCGTTTGATATGTGAGCTGCCCTTCAGAAATATTTTTGGCTTCATGACCGTTTTGTTTTTTTCTGGTAAGGTTTTTGTTGGGGTTTTTTTTTTTTGGTCAGTTTTTTTTAATGCTTTTTTGTTTGTTTGGTATTTTGTTGGTTTTCGGTCTCCTTTTAAGTGTTATTTCTTGTCTCATATTTGTAGATTCTATCTTATTTTCGCTTTTGTTCATATCAGCCTTATTTATCAGCTCTTTGCATATCAGTAGGCCCAAGCCAAAGCTAACTTTGGCTTTGTTACTCTTCAGTTTCTCACCCCGTGAAACAGGTTGATAATGTCTTCCCAAAACCTTCAGGATGACCCTGAAAAGTCAAAATTATAACTGCCTTCTTTTTGTTTTCCCTTTGTTTTTTCTCTCTGTCTCTCTTTTCCAGGTATAGCTTAGTGCTATGGCTGACACAAAAGAAGCTAAAATGCAGATAACACCAGAAACTCCAGGAAGAGTCACAATCCTCAATCCTTTTGAAAGTCCCAGTGATTATTATACTCTTCAGGAACAGATTGTCTCTAGTCCTTCAGTCTTTAAATCAACAAACTCCTCATCTGTAAGATTTAGTCTTCAGTTTTGTAACTATACAAGTGTAGTGGTAAAATTTTGAAATGCATTAACAAGTGTATTAACGTATCTAGTATACATACTAAGGCATAGAGTTTGGGTGGCATTTGGTGGTTCTTCTGATTACAAGAATATGCTTGCTTTAATACAAACGTTGTCACTTCCTACTTTCCAGATATTTTTTTTTCATTAGCTATTAGGTGTATCAGTAGATTAGCATATATTCTTATGTGATCAAACCAGTTGAAAGTAGATAGTTATTGGATGTGGACTTAAAGTGGAAAAAACCCAGTTACGACTTACATGCTAAGCAGGCTGGATGAAAGTAAAACTTAATTACACTTTTTGCATGAACTGTTTGCATATTCACAGAATCAAGGTAATGATTTTGTGTATGGATAACATTTTTTAGTTGCAATTTGCCTTTGGTCTGCAGTTGGAATTATTATCTGATAAGCAGGGATGATGCTAATGAAAGAAAAAATTGTCTGCTAAATGAATCTTTTTAAACAGATATTAGAACAATATTTTGTAATTAATTGTTAACTAAAGGGGTGAACTTGCTTTACATCTGAATTGGGTTTTGTTGTGAACTGTGCATGGTGTTATGAGGGAGACTTTGAGGGGTGTGTGTGAGGTTGCAACTCCGAAGTATTCTTGGAACTGTGAGGTGAAAGGAAGGCTGCTCTATCACTTGAACAAGTTGGACTAGATATGGACACTGGGCTTTCATGGAACTGCAATTTCGATTATCACAATGTAGAAGCTGTTAAATTTTATCCCAAGTTCTATATCTTTGGTAGATCTGTTCTCAGAAATTGAGAAGAAATTGACACCTCAGTTTGTAAATATTAGCTATAACCTTCTACTTTATCTTGTGAATGGATGTAATACCACTACCAGCATAAAGAAGCCTGATTGACTTACTCATTTTTTTTAAAGCAGATCATGTAAATAGAAACCCTTTTGATTGTCTTTGGCAGAAAATATTTGGAAGTTGTGGTTGCATTGTTCCACTGAAATTTGTTCTGTGGTTTTATTTGTATCTTTTTAGACTAGCAAGCATTAAGATACCTGTTTCTGTTTTTAGACACCAGGAAAATTTAGATGGTCTATTGATCAGCTGGCTCTAATAAATCCTGTGGAAATTGACTCGGAAGATGTTCGACGCCAAGCGATGTATTTGAGTCATGCTAGGTAACTTACCTGGTTTTATGCAGTTAATTTAAATATAAGTTGCCTCTATGTCACTCTTTCTTAATATTGAGAGCTGCTGACCTACTCTGACTGCAGTTTGGAAGACAGCCAGGTAAAAGCAGCCGACGGAAGCAAGAAAATGTCTTGCCAGTGATTGTTGCCAAGCTGCCTCCTGCTCCTTGTCACGACACAATTTATCTTCTCAGAGTGAGAAGTGAGTAGAGACACTTCTCAGAGTGTTTCAGAGTGTCTCTACTGAGACCTATGAAGTGCAGACTTCTTTGGTCTTTGGGACAACTGCAGAAGAGTAGAGCTAGAAAAGCCAGCTAGGTAAGACTGTACCCTTTTTGAAAGGTATAGATTTGTCTGAATGTGAAGGAAGGAAGACAAGAAGCTTGCCATCTTTGAGGCGAGAGAGATGGCTAGTTAATTGAAATAATGTGGGGATTGTGATACCAACTTTTTCCTTTCACTGAAAATAAATTTCATGGGCAAAACAAATGAGTAAGTAAAACAGGCTTGATATTCACATGTCATCTTGAGGGATAGTCAAGGAAAGGCCACAATGATGAATCCTGTAGACACTCCTGTATGTTTCTCAGACTCGAACTTGCACCATAGTAACAAAATAATAACAATCCTCCATCCTGGTTTTGCTTATAGGACTTTCAAGTCTTGTTACTGAAATGAACAGATAGAGGGCAAGAATCATCTAAATATTTATAGAATGGTTTGGGTTGGAAGGGACCTTTAAAGGTCCCTTATAAATGACTGAATAGTGAGACTTGAAGTATAAATGTAGAATCTCACACATCATTTGAAGATGGCTGAAGCAACTACAATTATTTTTTATTAAACTAGGTAAAAAGCTGCATAAAGGAATGTGTTAATTGATTCAAACTGAAATATGATATTTCATCCTGTACTGAAGAAAATATGGCAGACCAGCTATTTGATAGGGGGAACTCTGTGGGGAAAGTGGGCTGCGTCGGGCATTTGAGTATACAAACATTTTTATGAGCATCTTCTGTTGCCCTTTTGTTCCTTACAGCTCAGTTTTTCATTTTGCTTGATTTTATAGTGAGATTCTTTGTAAACCTAATCTCATGGCAACTTTAATAGTAAAATTTATTCATATGACAAGTTCAACATAACTAAATGGATTATTTTGGAAGATCAGTTATGATTGAGTTTTTATCTTGCTGATACAAGGAGTAAGTAGAATATTTGCAAATATGTACTTGTAAACAGTACAGATCTTGTTCAGATTAACTGAAATAACTGAGAAGTGCATTTTATATTTCTAAATCTATAGTATAAGATTATTGCACATAACAGTAAAAACATTGTAAGATTTAGGGTCTAGTGTAATTTCATTTATAATGTTTCTCTTAAGCATCTGTAAAAGATTACATGATTGGACTTTTTTTTTTCCAATTATGTGATGGCTTTGGTAATTGAGTTGTTTTTCATTTGTTACTTAGAATTGATAAGGAGACAGAAGACAGAAGGCAAAAAGCCATTGAGGAGGTAATAAAACTTATAATGCTATCAAGTATTGATTTGTTTTAGCTGCATACCCACAAAAAAGATGTGCATCTATTACAGGATTTCAAAACCCAGAAGCCTATTATATTTTATTGGTCAGTAAGAAAGTAGTTTTGTGTCCTTATCCCTTGCAGTTGTAGTTGGAATCCACATGGCATTTTTCTTCCCATCTTTTTTCATATACAGTAGGTCAAACCAGCAGATTTTGTTTCTTTCATGTTGTTTGGCTAATGGGAATGTAGCTGTAAAATAACTCTTTTATAAATACTTAATTTAAGGTTAAAAAGAATGATGGGCTATTTTGGGTTTTACAATAACTTTATGTTAGATAGCTTAGTTTGTTTCATTGCATTTTTAAAAAGATAGCAGAACTTAAATGATTTTTTTTGTTTGTTTGTTTCTTCCAAAGTTTGCTTAGTTAAAGGCAAGACTGTCTTCTGGTAGCTTGTAATTCTTCTATTTTTAATTTTATTTTTTACTGTCCGTTTGTCTAGCAGAGAAGGAAAAGTCAGATGTTTCAGATCTTCACTATAAAAATCTGCAGTGTTTATTTCAATTAAAATATTAAAATAAGGCTCTGATAGACAAGTCTTTCTTGGTGTTACTGGCCTCTATACAGTATCATGCTGCTATCAATTTCTGTCTCTATAAACAACCATAAAGGTGCTATACAGTTGACCCGCAGCGAGGATATTCTGTTGTGCTAAATCTGCATTAAAAAGGATATTTCTTCTTTGTGAGGCCGAAGTTAATGGATTATGCAGCTGAACAGCTTGAAACCACATCTCTGATAAAAATTATGCCTTTAATAGCTGAGAGTTTCAAGCTGAGTTGTTTTCATTTGCTTTGAGTCTTGCTTGTATTGTGAGAACAGGGTTTGCTACGTATTTCTTGGAGCTATGTAATAGTGTTAATCTCCTCAGCATCAGCATGTTTTAGAATGCAACGGTGACAGCAGATACAGTTTCTGGTTCAAAGAAAAAGACTGAAGTAGCAGTACTCATAAATATTTCACTACTATTTGGTTTAGCCAAATACACTAATAATATTGCCAAAAAGCCTTGATAGTTCACTTCTTTTACTGTTCCTGCAGAGTCTCTTTAGCACTTGTACAAAATAACTCAATTGTCAAAATACAATAATTTAACAAGCTGAAAATCTGAGAAGAATAATGTTAAACTAGTGTGCAGTAAGTGTGGCAGAGACAATTTAAAATTTTAAATGAGTAATTAGTGTTAAATGAAAGATTTCTGCAATCTTCACTCTATAGACTTGGAAGATCTGAGGTGGCATGTGTCATAAAGGACATAGGTCTTCTTCAAACCAAATTGTTTTTTCTTTACCATGTCTGGGCCTGAAATAATGAAATATATTTTAGGTGCAAGGGATAACTATCTTTATATGTTTTGGGGAATGAAGAGTTAAAATTCTTAAAATATAGATCTGTGAGTAGCAGGAAATTTTTTTATCTTGTTCAGGGTAGTATCCAAATGTAAGTTGACAGTCTCCAATTTTTAAAGGTGCTAAGATGGTTTGTTTCTATTCTACTCTAGTTTTTCACAAAAAGACTCATAGTTCCATCTCCTTGGACTGCACATGAAGGCAAACAGGTTTCTCAGTTTAATTCAACTAAATGTAAGTTGCTTTAGTGTTTCCATCCAAAATTATTTAGCTTTCGGAAAAATTATTAAGAATAATTTTTTTTAACCTCAATTTAAATTTTAAGAGCCGATGATACAAGGTGGCAAAACTGATAGATTTCTTTTTTTTAAGCTGTTTTCTCCAAGTACTTTCTTTGTTTAAAACTAATTTATTAATCCAGCATCGTCTGTTATATTTTCTTTTTTGTTACTGTTGGTTCTTGTTCTTAAATTTTTTTCCTTTCATAACCTGTCTTCAACCAGTTGAATCTATGCACACACCTTTGCTGTGTTAATACGGGTAATTGCCAAGTCTTCTACTTCACTCTTTTCTTCTGATACCCTGATTTACTGATTTACTCTGACTACTTTCCTTCCAATAGAAGTATATAGGAAACTGAGTTCTATATTTTTCTACCCTTACTTGCTACGTTGCCTTCTAGTGTCCTGGTAGCTCACTGTCCCCGATCATACGTTTGTGAGTTTTCTAAGTTTATTTCGTTTGCTCTATTACTAGATTTTATTATTAATGCTGTTGTTATTAAAGTTTATGTATAAACAACAGGATACGTAGTAAATGGATTACAAACTGCACAAATGTCACCTAGAAAGTAATGTTTGCATTCAGTATTGTTTGGTAGGAAATTCTTAAATAAGCACTTGTGAATTTTTGCAAGATTTGGAAGAGGCTAAACTTAAATTTTTTTGGAGATGCAGTTTGTAGACTGTGTATTTTTAATTGTAAGGTTTCCACTTCTTGAGTAGATAATATAAACCACAATCCTAGACCTGGGAAAGTGAGTGGTGAAAGAAAATGGTGTAATGTGTTCCTTGGCTTTATAAAAAGGGTGAGGTGGTAGATTCTCCATCTCTGTCTTTACGTCCAGACTGCATGATTTTCTGGAGATGTGTTTTACTTGAACACAGCCTGTTTGGCTCAGCATAAACTGAGCTTGTTTTAAATCTCTGTAATGTAGAGGAGGCTACAGGAATCAAGATTTGGGCAAAATTGATCCTACTTCACTTAGCTTTTTTTTGAAAAGAAAGTTGTTAAAATTCTCTTAACCAGCTGTTAATGGTAACCTTTCTTTAGTACTCCTTTCTAATCTCTTCACAACTTTGATGCAGAAATTTGATAAAGTTGCAATAGTCTAACTTACTGCTGCTACGTTGCAGCTCTGTATTGCAAAACTCTGTATGCAATGCATGCTTAAATTCAAGTTCTTATCTGTTTTACAGCCATAGATCTAAATAACATTTCTCCAATTGGAAGACAGCTAACTTTGCAACCTGGGAAAAGCAATGGTGGGTAAAAGGCAATGTCTGAAATAACAGGTTTTCTCTGAAGCAAAAGAAACCATTTTTAAGTGGCTATTTAATTTCAAAGAGGAATGATTGTTTTGTTAATACTCCTGTAGAAAATATTTTTCTTGAACTGTATGGACTATTTTAATATTAATTTCTAATAGTAATGTAATTCTATCTTACTCTTTCATATATTTTTCTGAAGTAAAAACAGAAGTCCTCTGTAGACTGCAGAGTGTACTTTTTCCAATTCAGTGTATGAGCTTTTTCTGAACTGAAAAGTGAATGTAAGCCTCAGGTTTACGAGTAAATTGTGGTTTTCAAGACTTTTAATGTGTTGGATTGTTTGGGGTTAGATGATCTCGATTATTTCCTCTGCCAAATAAATAGAAGAAATGCCTTAAGACACCTTTTAAACTGCTTCTTTTTAGATAAATAGGCAGGGTTTTCCCCCATGATGTTTGGATAATCTTTCCCATTTCCTTTTGAATCTTTCCTTTTTTCAGAGACCATTCTCCTCAGTTAAGAACACCTCTCTAAAGGCTTTTGTGTTATAAGCCTTGTTTCTTTATCTTTAGGCCTGAGTGTGGTGCATATAATGTTGTCAAATCAGAATCCTGGCTTTAATTAACATGTTTCCTATTGCAACTGTAACTTAAATAGTTCAACTGCAGTGCAATTTGAAAGTAAATTTTTGTTTCTGTAGTTTTAGTAAAAGGTCACTGTGGGCTAATTTTGTTGGTTTTATTCATTGCAGCTGCTTGTCAGACAGTACTGTCTTTGCCAGTGGATTTTAATTTAGAGAAAATACTAGGTATGTCATGTAATGTCTACATTTCATTATGAATGTTTAAATAGAAAACTTGGGTTTGTGTTGTTTGGTGGTTTTTGTTCTATGAAATATTGAAAGCCTAATAGATAAATGAAACTTTTTTTAAAAAGTTCTAAAATAGACAGCTATTTCGTGTTCTGTGGGCCATAGAACTTGTGTGGTGGCAAAAAAGCCGTGACAGCAAGAGGCAAATGAACTGATTGTAACTGCTCTATCAAGCAGTTGCTGCCAGCTTCACAGGCTGGAAAGGGCTGTTGTATGGGAATAGTGGCTACAGCTGGCCCAGAGGTTTGTAGCTGCATGCTCCTGTCCCGGTGTGGAAGATCACAACCCTGATTGTGTGAATCAAAATTAAAACAGAAAAATAGAAGCGTATAGATTGCTTTTGTGTTTCATCTTAACGAATGCTTCTATCAAGGCGTAGTTTGTAAATTCATGAAAAATTTTCTTCTACGAGGAATATCCAAATAGAATAGAGCAAGAGCGAAAAGCTGAAGTAATCTCAGCATATTTTAATTGGTCTTTGTTAATATCTATATGATTTGACTTAGAATTTAGTGTGTTTTGCCTTTGGTTTTATCATGACGACCATCTAAAGCATATGGGAGACCTGAAAAAAGGCCTAGTTTTGCTTGGGTAGTACAATAACCCCTTTTTTCACAACTCAAATGTGAAGGATAATGCAAATTGGGGAAAAGGCCAGTAAGTAGATTCTAACCAATGTTTGTATTTATTTTTTTTTAATGCAAACTTTAATATTAAAGGATGATAGGCACAAGTGGAACCTTAGTAGACAGAGTGGGCTTCTTGTAATGATAACAAGTGATCCTTTGGGATAGGTGCCTAAGATATATCAGTTACTTGCTGGTTTGGTAAATTGGATTAAATGTTTTAATTTAATTCTATATGTCTCCATAGTGGAAGATAGTTCATTTTCTTGCATTCTTATTGGAAATTGCTTCTCCCCCTCATTTCTAGGTGAATATTTTAGAACGGATGAATTTGCAGATCAGTCTCAGGAAAATCTGAGCTCTTCATCACTCAGAAGAAAATTGTTTTTAGAAGAAAATGGGAGCGTATCTGAGTGTTTGTCCCCTTCCCTGCATAGCCCATGCAGTAGCGGGAGCGCACTCGGAGTGCTTTGTTCAATTGACATATCTCCAGTCCGCTGCAGGAGCCCCCTGGAGACATCCGGTTCAGTGAGTAGCCTGTTTTGGGGGATGGATGGGATGTGACTTAACCTGACAAAAGAGTAGTTCTTGGAGCAGGCTTTACCAATTCTGTCTTTTAACTGACTTCCCAAGAAGAACAACCATGTTTTTTAATAAGCTACAACTGCTTTATGAGAGAGTAGGTGTTAGACCAAAGGGTTGGTTTGGTTTTTTTTCAAATTCCAAATTCAGAAAGAAAATCCCCAAAAAAGTCTTGAAGGAACATATTACTGACTTTTTATTACATCAAGTTATTAGGTTTTGTTGCTATTCTTTTGTACAGAAAGAATTATGCTTTCATTTTATGTTATGAAAGAAGTAGGAATTGATACCTATACAAGACTTTCTGAAAGCATGTTGAAACCATTTTTTTTTCCATAATGTATATACAAGAAAGCAGCCTGTTTAAATGCATGAACTGCTGTCTAAAATACTAGTTGATATGAAAAGGTGATACAATTATTTCCCTTTTAGGTGATAAATTAATTTATGGAAGAAGAAATTACTTGTAGGTTTTTTGAATGCAGTGATAAATATGCTTCTTTCTTTTCCTTCGAATAGAGATTGCGGATGAATAGACATTTATTAGAACATAGAACATAATGTCTGTTTTTTAAATTAAGCAAGTTGAATCTTATTCCCAGGTAGACATAGCACAGCGTAACTGGGTTAGGTGGTACAGTTATCTCTGTTTGACTGTGTTTGACAGCTGAAGTGTGTGGGGAAAAAAAGTACCCCAGCAAGAGGGTGACTCCAAAAAAACCAAATAGTCTTCACTATGGTAACCTAGTAAAGAATTCCTACAACATAATTATATGGCTAGAAGTGGCTTTTCTTTTTTCACCATACTCTTTAAGCATTCTCTTTTCTTAAGGAAAAGTGTTGCATCTCCTGCTGAGTTAAATAATTCAGATAATATGGATTGTATTAAAATACAAATAGTGTCTGGCTTTCACCTGTGTTGGTATGAGTGAGAAATTGAAATTAAATACTTGACTATATACCGAGCTATCATTAATTCTTTGTTTAGGCTTCTCATAGTTCTTAAATATAATGGATATTATAGGTTTAGTTGGTATTATGTGACAGTTTGAGTCCATTGCTCATTTCCTACATGGAGGTACAAAGTCCAAGTGAAGAGCTGCAACTGAAATATTTAAGCCAAACTAATGCTAAAGATTGTCATTGTATAGGATCAGTTTTCCTCGGTGCTGCCATATTAAGCTTTTTAGTTTCAGCACTTTTTATATATACATATTAGTCAAAGTTTACATTATTAAAATATGCTGCTTTTTTTTTTTTTTTTTAACTGAAGGGTCAGTTTTCTTCAAGTCCCATTCAGGGAGGAGCAAGGGCTTATAGTCTGGGAAGTATAACCAGTCCCACCTTTGCAGAAGGGTCTCCTGCACATAATGGTTCGCCTACTTTTTCCCCGATTGCTTTTCACATAAGGAAGACACCACTGTCAGGTATGGTTTAATTGTATATGTATCATTCTTTCTTGATTTATGTATTTTCATCATAAAATCTGCTGCATTTTTAGAACTTGTTTCTGTTTGGAGATGAGTTAGTGTGCTTGGCAGAGCAGCAGTCTCCTCCTATATGACACATTTAATGTTTAGCAGTGAAATATCTTACTGATGTGAAGCAGTGAGGTGTATTTCCTTGCGAAAGAATAACTAGGGAAAATGTTTTAGAAGAAGCAATTGAGACCTTATAGGAATGTAAAAAAAAACAAACCAATCTAGGTGAAGAGGGGTTTTAAAGCAATATGTCTGAACTAAGTCAGGTCACAATTCTGAGTGGGCCCAACCTGAAGCATTTTAATTGGACAAAGAACGTTCAGCTTGAGTCTTCAAATTATGTGATTGTGAAGATTATTGGATATGCAGCTGGCTAGTAAAGATATCGGGAACATTTTGTGTCCTCGTTGCTCTTGAAAACGTCAGTACTTTGTATTTCATCCATTACCTGGTGAGACTTAATGCCATGTTTATACAAGATTTTGATCTTATGAGCCTTATGGTATTTCAACATCAATATATGTGGAGATTGTATCAATGTTTTTTCACTTACTTGGTTTTCCTGAGAACTTTCTTACTTTCTTTCTGTCCCAAATTTTTTATAATATAAAATATGTGTATTGATGCTTCTTTGGGGGGTTGGGGGGGGGGTGTGTGGAAGCCACAGAACCAGCCTTTGCACATTTTCCTTTCAACACTGTATTATTGACACTTGAAAATGAAAGGCCTTCAATACAGCAAACTTTGTCATAGGAAGCATGTTTGGTGGTAAAAATGGGATAATATCTTGCCTTTACTATGATAGTTTACATGTGCTGGTGGTTTTGGGGTTTTTCTTTTGGTTTCTTTTTTTTTTTTTTTAAGAAGCCCTTTGGAGCTGTGGACAATGAAATACTGTTCAAAGGACTGTAGGGCTTTGAGGATGATGACTTTAACTCCAGCTGACATCTGACAGAATAACTTTTGTTTTTCACAGACCAAAGAAAATTTACGTTTCGCTCTCCAGATATTCCTTCTTCCTCAAACAGAATGACACCCCCAAGTACAAGAAGTCCTTATATAGATGGTTGTTCTCCGATTAAAAATTGCTCTCCTATGAGGCTTGGAACATGTAGAGGAGCTGCCCAGTACCAGACTTCTGTCATTAGAATACCCATTGCAGTTGAGAATCACAGTGAGGATGAGGAAGACAAGGAGAATGTTTCTCCAGCAGAAGCTCGGTTCCCCGAAACGGACAACAGACTAAACTCCTGCCAGCAAGATGGTGACACTTTCACACGTGGCACCCATCTCGTGGTAGCAACTGTGTCTATTGCTCCAGATCACTCGGAAGCTTGTCATCAAAGGTTGTCAGCGTTTCGGGATATAGAAGGCTCGAAGGAAAACGATACTGTAGATATGGCTGATGCAGCTGAAGTGTCAGAGGAAAACACTTGGATAAAAGAAACAATTGGCAACAGCAACGCACCCATGACCAGCTTTATGACGGGGATTACTTTTAGTATAGAGAGCTCTCGCATGTGCATGTCACCTCTTGCAGAAAGCAGTGCAATTCCTTGTGACAACAGTAGTATTCAGGTAAAACCCTTTTATTTCTTCTCTGTAAAGCAGAGCTTGCCGTGCTAACTTTTAATACGTATACTATTCTGGAAGAAATTGCCTATTTTCTCTTATTGGATGTGGCATGCAAGTGGTAGTGTGGCTTTTATTCCTTCCCCCCGTCCCCTTTTTCTCAGTGGAGTTGGCATAGTAATTATAAATTATTTATATGTTACTACATATTATGATACATTAACTTAACCCAAACTAATTCTGACAGACCTGTTTACTGTTTGCTGTTGTTACTAACTGATGGTAGTTGGTTTGTTGGATTAAGTTCTGCTAAACGCAAATCATAGCAAATGATTTACCTTTTTTTTTAAGCCCTGCTTCTTGATTTCAGGTGGACAGTGGTTATAATACACAGACTTGTGGAAGCAGCATTATGGATACAGCGGGGACTGAAACCAATTGCAGAGAAAATGATATGAATACTAACGTGTTTCAGAGTAAATCTCAGCTTCTTAGAACAAAGGTAGGAGTTTAATTGTGATACCGAAGCAATCGACTTCCCATCTAAAGCATCCATTGCCTATTTTATTCAGTTTCAGGGAGCCTGAGGGGAGAACCTGTCAGGTGATAATAGAGAGCATGTTAATGTAGCATCATTTCAAGTATTATTTGTAAGCAAGGACTAAATTCAGGACAATTTTTTTAAGCTGGGAATAAAAAAAATAATGTCTTCTGTGACAAAGCCAAAGGTAGTTTCAGAGGAGACAAGTACGAGGTAGTTGTGAGGCTGCTCATGGCTTACAACCTATTGTAGTCTGTCTCTTGTTTTTGTTTCTGTTTTCTTGCTGCTTTTTTTTATTGCTAAGTTCTTAAATGTGTGCCTGAGAAGAAGAAGGTTTCTTTGGAAAAATTATCCTCCACTTCTTTTCATAAACTAGCATTCTGGACTGTACCTGGCACTCGGTGGAAAACATTCTGCTTGGGCACAGTCATTTGATTACAAGCCCTTTGATGACCTGTCTTAAAATCTAAACAAACTATAACAGATACCAATCTAGCAAAACTCCTGAGCTCTCAATCGTGTGACTAAGAGTTTTTCTAGAGAATGGGAAGCAAGGGTATTTCTTCAGAGTAGAGAGCAAAGATCATCTCCTCTCACTTGATAATTATGGTTGTACAGTCTTATAAGCTTAATGGTTTATGATCTCTTTAGTGTCATTTACAATCTGAAGGGGAGACAATACTGACCAGTAGTACTAGATTATAAAAAGACTCAAGCTCTGACTTTATCTCTGTATCTGACATGCTAATAGCCACTTTGCTGCCAAGGTAAAGAGTAGATTGATGGTGTCTTACAAACCATTGACATCAAATTTAGAACTCTACTCTAAGGTTAGGTTAGCTGTGCCCTTACAGGAAGAATAGATGATTATTTGATCTTTAACTTCTAAAAATACCCATCTATTCGGAGGACTTGTCCCAGTCACCCTGTTGGATTATATATGCAAATGTATTCATCAAAATTGTCTAATACCAGACTTGTCCTAGAAACTCAGCAGTCTCATGCAGTTGTCTTTTCCCACTGCTAGTCTTTCACTTGCTAGATCCCAGCTAAAACCAGCTTTGCATTTTGTATTAGGATTTAAGTGTGGAGGTGTTAAGTATTTCATTCAACCTCTGTTTCTGCAAGGGAAAGAAAAAAGGATACAATTTGCTGATTGAAAAGAATCTGGCCGGGCTCATTCAGAGCTTGTGTGCTCTGAAAAGAGATTCTTACTGACATCACATCTGAAAGATTTGTGCAGAGAAAACATTATCTTTAATTTCGTTTTCATTTCAGAAGTGGGGAAATGGGAGGCTAAGGTACAATTGCAACTTGAAATTTTCAGAGTGAGTTTGGATCTTGTTTCTATTGGAGAACTTTTGTGAAAATGGTTTTAAAATTAACTTTTCTTTATTAATCTAGGAGTGTTCTGTTTTAAAGCATAAGGACAATCAGTTGCTGAGAGCAAAGTCTCCAGAGAAGCAATCCTGTTTCCAAAAAGCAGAAACACATAGTACAGTATTTGGTCAAAATGCAACTTGCAACGTTTCTGCCTGGAAACATAAAAATGAAAATCAAGTTCAGGGATTTCACAAAAATGGTATGTAGCTTTCTGATGGAGAACTTGAATTGTCTTGTCTAATAAATCTTTATGTAGATCACCTCAATTACCTGGATTATACATACTATTTTGTTTTTTTAACACAAATGTAATAAATTGTTTCATATATATTAAGGGAGTTTTTAAATCATATGGGTTTTTTCCAGATCTTATTAACAGATTTATCAGTGGTATTAAGTATTGCTTTGAAAAATAAGGACAGCTAGACTTGGTACAGAAAAAATATGGTGCTTTTTCAGAATTGCCTTCCTTCTGTCATCAGGGTAGATTCCATGAGGAGACTTGTTTTGAAAGTTGGGCTGTAACTTCAGCTTTGAGAGGAATATTTCAGGCAGACGGAGCAAACCTAGATAACTTGCATAGGAGCTAATGCAACTGCAAAACCACCTATGGTTTAAGACAGAACTGAAAGCATGAGGGAGAGAGAAAGGAAAGGAATGTTAGTTTTGATTGGTTTGCTTTTTGCCCCATGAGATTTATCATGTGGCTTTGGAAATACTAGCACTGGTACCAAAAAGACTCAACAGAAATGAGCTGCTGGGCTCATTTGTGATCATCACATCATCGTGTGTGATGAGAGTAGGGCTGGGGAAACCAGAGTGTCTTCCCAGTATCAGTCTAAAGTAACAGTGATAAAACTCAGCTGTGACTTTCATGAGGAAAGAGTAAAACCTACTGTTCCAGAAATGGGTTCCCGGAACGTGTCTGTGATTAACAGTAGACTGCAAACTGTTAAAAATGGGTGCTTTGATCTTAATACCAGGCTAGTCCTTTTAATTAAGTTTTCCGTGTGAGCAGCTGCATGAAAGCTCCATTCCGGTTATGGAAATGGTGTAATTTTAAATAATTAAAAAAAAAAAGTTTAATGCGCTTAGAAATAAAATAAGCTGTAAGTCAGAAAAATCCCTTTAGCAATTTTTTGATCACTTTTTTTTTTCTTAGTTTGACAGAAATCAAGGGAAAGGACAAGTGATGGAAATCTCTTAATAGGAAAATTGAATCTCTTCCCCCTAAAGAGCTCTTAAAACTGTATCTGCTGAAGTAAGATGTACTGTTGGTTACTTTAAAATTAAATGGTAGTGGTGGTGGTACTTCAGGAATTGTATCAGCACTAATGTTAACCACCTGACTTCACCAGTGTTCCTTAAGGGCAGTTGTGAGTTGTGTCCAACTTGATGTTCCGATCCCCTTCTGAAGGAATATAAGAAGGTGCAATAAGCTTAATTGCTCTCAGTACCTCATTAAGAGAATGGTGCAGCCTTTCTTCTATAAAACCATTACGCTTTTACTTCCCTCTTGTGTTTAATTCCCAATACTGTTATGTCTACTTACAGAAATTGCCAAGATACTTATATAAACATATGAAAATATAATTTATTTTTGCATGCTGCTTACTGCAAAAAAGTATTGCTATAAACAAACTCTTGATGCCTTCAAGAAAATATTAATGAACCAAAGTAATGGAATGAGGAAGGTCTGGAAGCCCAGAACTCCCTCTGCCCGATCAGATTCGGTTAAATTTGATGTGATTTGTTTAAAAGAACCCAGATGGTAATAATGTAGCCCTAGTCATTAAGGAGGAAAGAAGACTTAAGGGAAATACTTGAGGGCTCTGCGTTCATAAAGCTCTGAAGTAAATTTTGTTGGATTCATGGAAAAGGAAAGTCCATTCTAGTAGGAGCTCCGGGTGAAGCGGGGATTTCTCTGCACGGTCCGTTCCCTGTTGTGTTCCCCCCAACCCTGCTCCCTCTGCCTTGTGCCAGCGCCACAGACGCTGCACACTGAGCCTCAAGGAGTTGGTCAGACCTAAAGTTGAAGGCAACTGACAGTATTTTATTTTATTTTTTTGAAGAAAAAAAACAACCTCAAAAGGGGAGGTATGAAAGGAATTGTGTGGCATTAAAAAGCGATGCGTTAGACCTGAGAGTTCTGTGCAAGTGTTGGGCGATTAGAACAGCTCTGGAAATACCTGTATTCATTCACCAGTGAAGGCTTTCTGGAAAATAGTCTTAAAGGGGAACTTCTGTGCCATCAATAAAGCATTGTTTGGTTTTAGTTCTCACACTGCAAAAATAATAACAGAAAGAAATTACTTCAGATTTCTAACCAGCAAACGTGATGTGTGTTATTTTTACTTCTGTAGCAATTTAATCAGTATTTTTGTAACACATATCAGACAGTAATTGAAGCTAACATCCTGAATTAGCTATTCCACGGTCTTGAAATGATGCCCTACTAAAAGCTGGAAATACACTGAATTGGAAGCTTAGGAGATTAACTTTGTTAGAATGAACTTAGACTTCTGAAAAAGAATTTATTGAATAGAGCCTTCAAAATGTTCTTGGCTTCACCTTGTGCAGTCTGTAGCTCAAAAGCAAGACGCAACTTGTCTGAGAGTTAAAAGTTAGTTATGACCTATTGCGTCTTTTCTGTTCCTCATGATAATTCTCTTTGACAATTAATCAACTGCAAGGGTGAATTTCAGATTTCTGGACTGCTGTACAAAGGATTTATTTTTGCAGGTGTGATTACTAAAACTGGTAGCAATGTTAGTGTAAAGAGGAAGATGGAGAAAGGAGGGTGGTCCAAATTACAATCAGTTTCTGAACTGTTTGGAATTATATGTATAATGAAGATAACTTTTTTTAATTAAAATTTTTGATTCTTTACAGTGGTTTGTTCATTGATCAGAGGCTTTCCAAGTAATCACAAATATAAAAAGCAATCATTAAAATATTTACTTGTGCCATGTATAAGTATTTTCTTAAAGGTTAAGAAAAATAACAGCAGAAATGAGTCCTGAAGTAATTCAGGATCCTCCCCCAAATAAATCACCGGTATTTTCTATCCTGTTTTATAGTGTTCGATTAGATGGGAATTATTTATTTTATGAACATGTGTGTATTTTTAATTATGTTTTTATAATTGTGTTGTAGAAGCAGCCTACTGTGCAAATCGTTGTGGAAATCATTTTTCCATTCTGTTTCTCCAGTTGTACTTAATACGTCGGTTGGCAGGCGTTGCACAAAAGGGTCGTTGTTTACATTAAATTAATTTCAGTAGTTGTAACGAGAGTCCTTTAAAGTGTGTAATTGTAAATGGAGTAATGAAACAGAATAAAGACATCTCTTTCATACCCAGGTTGTTTGTATTCTGTCTCGTGGCTACGATTTGTAGCATCTTTCATTTCAGCACGGCCTGGAAGATGCGATTCCTGCGTGGGGTGCGTTTGGGTGAAGAGAGGAAGGAGATCAGGCAAGGAGCTTGGCAGCTTTTGTTCTCATACCTACAGTTAAAAAATAGTCTCAGTCACTGTAATATGTTGTAATTATAAATTAAAAGTGTAGTATCAGGTATAGATCCAGTGCTCTCCACGCCTTTCTTGAAATGTAAGTTTTAGAGTTTCCAAACAAGCCTTGCAGAATAGCAGTGACAGGATGGAAATGTCTCGTTCATGGAGCGGGGGCTTTTTCTATTGCAATCAGTTAAGCAGTGTTAATTGTCTCCTTTTAATGCCTTTTATATATGTACTTCATAAATCACAGAATGATAGGGGGTTGGAAGGGACCTCTGGAGATCATCTAATCCAA
>BJBW01012830.1:0-13485 GCA_004320125.1 Scolopax mira | reverse complement strand
CCACCCTCAAAGTGAAGAAGTTCCTCCTCAGTTTAGGTGGGATTTGTGCCCATTTGCTCTTGTCCTGTCACTGGGCACCACTGAAAAAAGACTGGCCCCTTCCTCTTGACACCCTCCCTTTAAGTATTTATAAGTATTGATCAGATACCCCCTCAGTCTTCTCCAGACTAGAAAGACCCAAGTCCCTCAGCCTCTCCTCATAAGACAGATGCTCCAGGCCCCTAATCATCTTTGTAGCCCTCTCCTGTACCCTCTCCAGCAGTTCCCTGTCCTTGAACTGGGGAGCCCAGAACTGGTCACAGTGCTCCAGATGGGGCCTCACCAGGACAGAACAGAGGGGCAGGATGACCTCCCTCAACCTGCTGGTCACACTCTTCTTGATGCCATTGACCTTCCTGGCCAGAAGGGCACATTGCTGGCTCATGTTCATCCTGTTTTTCCTCAGAGTTGCTCTCCAGCAGGTCAGTCCCCAACCTGTCCTGGTGCAGGGGGTTATTCCTCCCCGGAGGAATCTGATCCAGTCCTTTACAGTGACAGCATCCAGGGAGCCCCACTGACTAATGTCCTGGTTTGAGGTAAAACAGAACTAATTTTCTATTCAGTAATTTTACTTTTCCAACTAGGCCTCTTCTAACTAACTAAACTCTGAAATTAACAGCATATTGTTCAGAAACTGTTCACTCTCACAGTGATAAGACCTGATTATACCAAGGAATGGTATGCAGAGAGGCCCTTGTCAGCTGTGTCTCTTCCAAAGATCTCTGAGGAACACCTGTAGTAGGTGGGACTGGCAATACACAATGTAACTGCAAAACTTGTTACTTTTGGATTTTTGAGTAACGACTCAAACATAACTGATGGCTTCCATTCTTTTTTTTAAAGGCAATTCATCAGAGGCTGAGCAGTGGTTTTAAAATGGCCTTAAGGTCTAGGAGAAAGACTGATGAGCTTCTCTGAGTATGCTTTCTCTCTCTCCCTCAGCTGGTCTGGTATGAAAAAGACCTTTCCCAGAAGGAAGTGTTAAGTCTGTGGAATCTATCTTTCAAGAGTAAATTCTGTTAGCACTTAAGACCAGGAACTAGCACGATCGATTAAAGAGAATGTGGCAAAGGCTGAAGAGACAGACTTTTGACAGACTCTTGAATGGCCTAAGGCTGATAATTAAATACTACAACTCTTCCTTTTCTTTGTAGAAGCATTTATTTTCACCTACAAGAAAATACTGTAGACATACTTGATTTTAAAACTATTGTTCTCCTGCATACATAAAGAGTTCATACATTCATAAAAAGTTGTTGGTTTGTTTCTTTTTTTTTTTAAAAAGCCACTTTTACAAATATTAAAATCCATAATTAAAAGTAACCAAAATCTGGTCCTAGCATTTTGCCCATAGGGAAAAAATATGTAAATACAAATGATTCACATGTGACTTCCTCTTAACTTCTTTTAATATCCAGCTATTTTTGTAGCTTCTTTTTCTTTTTCTCCGGTTCATTCTTGCTGTTTATCTCTGTAGGCAGATCCACAGGCACGTCGTCTCCCAGTATCTGCAGAAAGAAAGGCATCAGAAGTCAGAAGGCTTTCAACTCGAATTTACTCAGACCTTCTACAAGCACGGTATGAACATCAGGAAATTCTGTTAGCTTTCCTCTAGAAGAGGGTTTACCATCCTGTAACCGTCACAGTGAGGACACTCAGCTGAAGTAAAAGCTGGAAAAAGCTCCGGGAAAGGGAAGCAGCAGCAGCCAGAACCCCTCTGATTAAATTGCCAGCAGTTTGTTTGCACCAGGTAATAAGTAAGTGCCACTTTCTCAGCTGTTTGCCCGGCCTGAGCAAGCACTTAGAAGCAGGGGTGTGAGTGAGAGAGGTTAAGACCCCTTTTTCACCCAACGGTTTTCATTTTGCTTTTAAAACAATCCCTGCTGCAGTGTTTTCTAAAGTGCTGCTCCTGTCAAGCAGAGGCGGGCAAGGCTCAGGACACAGCACAGCAAAAAGGCACTTAGCTTTGGTAAGAAAGTGGAAAAACTTTTGAAATCGATGGAAAATAGACTTTTCTATAAAGTGAGGAACAACAACAATAGAGAAAAGAACAGAGATTCTCTCAAGCTGCTTACAGAGAATGACTGGCCCTCAAGGAAGGAGGTCATGGAGAAGTGTGCTATGTTTTCTCTGCGAATATGGAAAGGAGTGGCTCTCCAGCAGAGCAGCGTGAAGCAGCTGCAATGAAACAGAGGAGTTCAGGGTTCATCAAAGGGTTGGGCCAAGCCCAGGCACACAGATCTCTGCTCCTCTGCAGTTTGCCCGTAGGCTCCAGTGCAGCGTCTGATTAGAGACAGGAACAGGCACTTGAGAAGCTGGACGCAAGGACCCTCATCGCTGGGCCTTTACTATCAGGTTATAAATTATGTGAAAGTGACAACAGCCCGTACCAGTAGAAGAGTCATATCACAGAACTGTCAGAGCTGTAAAGGGACCTCTCGAGATCATCCAGCCCAACTCCCCTGCTAAGGCAGGATCGCTCGGAGCACATCACTCAGGACTGCATCCAGGCAGGTCCTGAAGATCTCCAGAGAAGGGGATTCCACGACCTCCCTGGGCAGTTCCAGGGCTCTGTCACCCTCACTGTGAAGCAGTTCTTCCTTATATTGGAGTGGAACTTCCCATGTTCCAGCTTGTGCCTGTTGCCCCTCATCCTGCCACTGGGAACCACTGAGAAGAGTCCAGCTCCATCATTCTTCAACCCACCCTTTAGGAACTTGTAAACATAGATAAGGTCTCCCCTCAGCCTTCTCTTCTCCAGGCTAAAGAGTCCCAGCTCTCTCAGCCTTTCCTCATAAGGGAGGTGCTCCAATCTCTTATTCATTTTAGTTGCCCTACAATGGACTCTCTCCAGTAGTTCCCTGTCCCTCTTGAACTGGGAAGCCCAGAACTGGATGCAGTATTCCAGTTGTGGCCTCACCAGTGCAAAGTGTAGGGGAAGAAAGACCCCTTGACCTACTGGCCACGGGCACCTATGCTGGCTGGAATGCAACCCACCACTGTAAGCTGCAGGTTATGTTTTTGGAGAGCTAGTTAGGGTGGCAAGGATTATGACATGCTGAGGAGTATCAGAGAGGATGTGAGAACAGATGAGAGATAACATGGTAACAAACTACCTTCAATGACCAAGTGTCCCAAGAAGGCTCAAGACAGAGCCTTGGGTTTTTAGCTGTCATAAATGCCCGTTTCTTGGAGCAAGTAATCAGAGAACTCCTAAAAAGGGAGAAGCAACTCTTGCCTGAGGACCTGCTTAAGGGGTTACCCACAGAACTAACCCTGTAATACTGATTTCAGTCTAATTACTCAAAGTGCATCATTGTGGTAAAAGAAACCCTAAACCTTGTTGCTGATGTAATGCATTTGAAGGAATTTCATGAAGACTTTATTACAGGGGGTTGCAAAAAGGTAAAATTCTGTCAGTGGTGAGATGGCATTTTAAAAAAAGTCAGTAGGGATGAGTATTACAAGTCGACAGACATCTTTTAAGAAGTGAAAACCCTGTCCAAATGAAGAAATAAGTTAAAATAAACAGGTAAACCCAAAAGTCTGAGGATCAGTTGTAAAAATTCTCTAAGTAAGAGGTGGGGAATGAATTCTTCCTTGCGCCTCCATCAATGGATAGTTGATGATAATAAAGACCTAAATCAGGCATGAACAACAGGTAATTGAAGCGTGTTTTGAGCACTAAAGATCAAAGTCAAAAAAATAGTTATAAATGGCCATCAAAAAAAAAAAAAGAAGAAAGTTTAGATCAAACTGGGTAAGAGGAATAGTACCAGGACAAGACACTGTTCATCACACAGTTCTAAAAGCAAGTGTAAAACTGTGAGCAACTCTTGGTGTGTATAAACTCATGACTTAAAACCCATTTTGGTACTAGAAGGAAAGCAAAGCATTCCCTCATAACACCACACGACACAGAAAGTCCTGTACATGTGTCTGTATATATATGATCCTGGACAGCCCTATGGTGTGCCCACACTCAGAACACAAAGGTGATGAGGAAGATCAAAGCTACCAAAGTTTCCAGAAGAGCAATAGCTAACATAGTGGATAACAGAAGCGTAGAGAATTGAGTGGCATGGGAATGGTAAATAGGAATAAAATACTATTTTTCATAGTGTAGGAACTACAAAATCTCATCAAGTATTAGGCATCAGGCTTGAAAGAAATGAAAAGGTGAGATTCTTTTTCATACATACTGAGTCGTGGAACTTACAAGATGCTGTGGGAGTCAGAAGTGTAAGCTGGAAAAAAGTGATTAAAGATTCACAGAATAAGACTTTATCTACAGAACACAAAGATGTGTATTTCTGGGTGAGACAGAACTTAAGTTGTAAATTGCTGGAATTTGGAATGGACACAAAGAGAATGATCACTGTGTGTCCATCTTACCCCTACACTCTTTCCTTACCAGGAAGGAGGAGAAGTAACTGATGCTTGGGATGACAAAGTATTTTGGCTTAACCAGTGTGGCTGTTCCCGTATCAAGGGATAAGCTAAAATTATAGCATTGGCTTTGTTGTAGAGCAAGAATGTCCATAGAAATTAGTGCAAGAAATAGAAAGAAAGTGGTGAGGAAGGGGAAAAAAGAAATTGACTTCCATTAGCCTTTCTTTATGCCTATTTTCACTGAAGAAAGTGTGTCCCTCAGGGACAGGAGTCATTGCAACAGGAGCATTCCCAAGTTACAGCAGCTCTGACAGATGCTACTTGGCAAGGACAAGCAGTGGGCAGCTCAGCAGGTTCATGGGCAGAAGGATGCAAGGTTTCTCTCTACTATAAATTTCAGAAATCATGAGGATTGCCTTTAACTCAATACTACAGCTCAAAGACCAGAATATTTACACGTGTTTGGAATCAGATTCCTCAGAGAAAAGAAATAATGTTTGACTGTATAAACAAGGACCTCTTGCTTATTTTGGATTTTCTTTTTCTTTCATAATACTCAATGAATGCAACCATCTGTATACCAAAAAAGCCACATGTAACTTAACGGAAGTACATGATCTTGTAATGATACGCAAAATGCTCATCAGGCCTAAGGTGTGAGACCAGCTGAAAACCCCAGTGCCCCAGATGCATCAAGAAGCAAAAATTGGAAAGTCTTAAGACCAGAGACATGGTTATTGGGACATTACAGGTATTACAACATTATCACGAGAGAATTTTTATACTGTGAAGTTGTAAGAAAGGACTGCCACTTTCAGACAGCAATTATACCGAGTTTCCTTCTGAGCCACCCATCACAGTTACACCGTAATTTACTGGAGCAAAAAGAAGATCCTACCAAATTTTGGCAGATTTTCAAAAGGGAGATTTGATTACAGAACCATGAAATGCAAAAGAGATTACTCCAGCAAATCATCATCTTTCCCATCAGTGGAAATATCCCTGATGGACCCAGAAGGGAAATTGGGAAATTTAATTTAGAGCCTTTCATTCTTTGAAAAAGGCAGTAAAGTAGACCTGTGTCTTATTGAGGGTAGATACGAAGCAATCACTACAATCTGCTGCTAAATTGTTTGGGGGTTTTTTTGGTTGTGTTTTTTTTTTTTTTCTTCTTCTGGGTTAAGTGTCAATTTTACTGTATGCTGATTTTTTTTTTTTTTATGATTACTGAAGGGTAATATGATTATATAAATCACAAATCTTGTGCCTTACCTTTGGTTCTACTAACACCATTCGAATTTTCTGATGTTGGATGTTGGAAGCATCTAACGTAACGTTCACTTTAACTTTATCAAATACATGTAACGTTGTGTCTTCCACAGTAAGTGACGGCACCTGAAAGTTCAAATTTTGTATAAATACTCGCTGCTTACAATGTCTGATTTTTTTATACAAATAAGTATTTTTTGTAGGAAATTATTAAAGTTATGTGTCAATAAAAAGTAAACACAAATTACTGTACTAGTTGTTCAGAGTACCATAATACACGGTATATATATCTTTTCAGTATATACTCAGGTAATTAGGTATTAGTTATATCTATTACAGTAAACCAATTCCTGTCACAACATGTTTATTTAGAGTTACAAAAGTCACAGTGACACTACTACTACAGATTAATAAATATGCATTTAGAAGAGCCTGTCTTACCCTTCTAAATCTAACTAGAATAGATTTTAGTCATTCTGCTCACTTACCAAATAAAAAAAATAAAGGTATTTAAGAACAAACCTCAGAAAACATACCTCATTGTTGTAATCCAGTCTTGGTGTTGGTTTACCTTTTTCTTCGAAGAAGACTGTTCCTTCTAACCCATACTTGGGAATCAGAACCACAACTGCATTTTTTCTTATAAATAATACATATGCATCTTCATTCACTACTCCTTTGCTTTTGAAAAACAGCTGTAACAAAAGTAAAATACATGAATAAGAAAAAAGGCACTAGAACATTCTTTTGAATTACAAATATACTGGCTTAAAAAAATAAAAACAACTACAAATATATACTTAGTGATAATTACAAACATATACTGAAGCAGAAAAAAAACCCACATAAACTTTTTGAAACATTACTGTAGTCTTAAGCACTCATCATATAAAACACATGAAGTAAAAAGAATCCTTAAAATGGCACTATTCTGAATTTTTCAGAACCAGCAATGCAATGTTGAAGCTCTTCCTCAAAGAAGCAGCCCTCATTCTTATCGTTCCTGCAGACCTACTGGCTTTTGCACAACTCAATGTTCATTCCCTTTCTTTAAAATCAACGTGAATTGTCTCTAGTTAATCCTCACATCTCTGAGCTACTTACCTGTGTGTGGAATGCAACAGATGCTCTTTGGGCATATTGAGCCATTTTGTGTCGGTAATTGAGATTTTTACACGTATCTGCTAATTTATGTTTATCTAAAAGATCTGGGTAAGTACTGTCTGCTCCTATGGCCACTGCCAGAAGCCGATGTACTATGATGTCAGCATACCTGCAAAGATGAGATTAAATGATCAATGACAGATCAAAACTTACATTAAATAAAAGTTTCTGAACATTATTTTGGTTTTGTGAGTCTTATATATGAAAAAGTTTTTGTAATAGTGACAGTCTGCTGATAACTCCCTGTATTAATTCAAGATTACTCTATTTGCTGACCAAAGATACACTCTGCAGACCCAGGATGAAATATGCTATTTTTTAAGATAAATTCTTTACTATATTCTACCAAAAGAGCCTGTATTGTTTCATGTTTACAAAGAAGAAACAAAGTTTTATTTTTGGACTAACAAATGATGTTTCATGCCCTTTTCCCTTTCACATGAACTAGTCAAATTTAGTGCAGAATGATATGTCAAATGATGTACAAAGCATAATCACACTTGACCTTCTCAGTACATAACTTTTATTAGAACTTCAGCCAGGAACTTTTTAGCAACTAAAATTTACTACTAGGACTTGTAGAAGCTCCACAAATTATCCACAAAAATGCATAGGAATTTAATCCAACTGTAAGAGGTTTCACTTGAAATGTCTCTATGGAGCAAAATATGACAATTTTTTTCCTCAAAACTTTCTTGTTTGAAAGAAAAAAACCACGCTAATTTTCCAAGATGTAGGATTACATTACAACACAACAGCTACAGTAGCAAGTTTCAAATTAGCAATGCTTTTATATGTAAAGTACAGTCTCCTCAAAATTTAAACACAGCTTCCAACTGAAAAATGACTGGCCAAACAGTCTCTGGTTGACTAATATAATGCTAACTGATCCCGAAGTGCATTTCCATGCCTGAGATATGCATTAGGGATGTATTTCTCTTATTTTTATGAGTCTCTTTAAAAAATGTTATTAGACCTTAGGAGTCATAAACAGTGAACACAGGAGCTTACATGAAGATGGATCACCATGTAAAGCCACTGTTGTTTCAACTGAAATCTAAAGCTGAACAGAAACAGAATTTTGTTTTAAATGGACATCATCATAATTTGAAATAGATTTTCTTCACAAATAAATCCCTTTTTTTGTGGGATAAAATAAAAGTACCTTCTAATAGGTGAAGTAAAGTGGGTATAAATAGGTGAGGCTAAACCGTAGTGATGAAAATCATTATCCATTCCAGAGCAGAAATAAACAGCTTGCATCATGCAGCGAGTGGCCAAAATTCGTAACAGTGTATTTAGATAGGGGAAGGCAGGAGCTTCAGCTTTGTCCAATGATTCCGCTAAAGCCTTTGCTGAATCTGTCTTTATTTCCAAATTCTGGGAGGAGGGAAGAAAAGAAAAAAAAAAAATAAACCCAGTCAGGTATTATTAGCAAACATTAACAGAGTACAAGCAGAAATGTAACAGCTACATCCATCTTAGCAACTGGCACAGGTATCACACCTGATGGAATACCACTATTGCTAAAAAAAATAAACTCTACCCATGCACAGGTCCCTCCCTCATTATTACTAGAGCTCTATGGAAAAACTGAAAAGCTAAGTCAGTCGCCTCAGAATTCAGAAAAAACATCCATTCAGAACTAAAAAAACCACTTTTTTAGTTTTTTAGCTAATATTAACAATTTTTTTTTTATTTCCTTTGGTTCAATTTTTCCATTCCTTTGATTTTTCATATCCTAGAAGGGATATGAAAAAAAAAAAAAAGGCAAGAAAAAAGTATTTACACCACACAAAGATTCTCATCTAACTACAATAAAAGCAGTACTCAACATTGTTGTACTTCTTCAACAAAATCATTAAAACTTACACTTGCAAAAGCAATTAGTAACACTAGTACCATATGACAAATTGTTCTCTCTTTGTCAGTGACCCCTGATAAAAATTTAGGTAACATGAAAATACATAATACATTTTTAATCTTCAGTCACACAAACTAAGTTTCATCACAAGATCAGCTGAATGTTCCTTCCTTCCTGTACACTACTGACAAGGCAGTATGATCCAGAGATCAAATTATGCCTGTACTATGGTAAAATAACTGCATATTTATGAAAAAAATGCAACAGAAATGTACTGCACGTGATGGTTGTGTCAGAGTAGTGAAAAGCCACTTTGTTTTATTAAAAGAACATCTGCCTGTGCACAGGAATTTAGCTTTCCAAATAGAATGGTACTTTAAAAATAATTTTGAGAGTACAAATGAAATCACTACCATTATTCCAGTTTTATAGCAGTGGAAAATGAAATGGGCTGTGCCTTGGCTTGTCTATTAATCTTACACTGATAGAATTTGGGAGTTTCTCTCTTGCCTTCAGAGAAAAAGAGGAAGGGGAAGGGGGGGGGGGTGGGAACAGCTGAACAGAAAAAAAAAAAATATGAATGCTGAATGCACATCATGATGTCAAGAAAGTTAAGAGTTTGGCTGATAAGGGATCCTGAAACTAATTTTTCAGTTCAGACCTGTTAATTAGATCAGGCTTGTTTCAAGCTAAATTGACCTCTAGCTGATCTAAGGAGAGGATGGAAATTAAAAATGCATATGAACACATTTTCTTACTTTCTGACTTCAGGAGAGACAATTTATTTGATGAGATTGACTAATTTTTAAGTACGTAAATAATGTATGTGATCAGAAGGCAAAAACTGGCTCAAAAATCACATATGGCTTGGAGAGGAGAAACATTCACAGCACATAAGAGTTACAATACAAAAAACTTAAGTAGTGTTTGCTTTCTTTACCTAAGAAAGGCATTAAAAAGCACGGGATTCTTCCTTTCATCTAGAGATACAGTTATCTTGCTTCAAGTACCAGCAATTTCAAAGTGTAGCCGATACACTTTCAAAATACTGCTTTCCAACCCTTATTCTTGAGTAGGAGACCAACCAGAGAGAAAATATAGCTTTTTATAATCAATTCACTTAATTAGCATGGTAAAAACTTACCTTGGACTTTGCAGCCTTCACAAGGATGTCATAATTTGATGGGGGAGGAGCAGGATGTTTCCGGAGCAAGGCAAACTCTGGGAACTCATCATAAATTTTTTGTGCTACAGAGACATTGGCAAGCAACATGAACTCTTCAACCATGGAATTTGTTTCTCTATCAACATAAAATATTTTATATTGTTAGAAAAGCATTAAATTATATATTTATTTTGAGTGTCTAATGAAGAAACATACCACCATCCTAACAACAGTATATTAACTAGTTGTTTTGCACATTTATATATAAAAAAAATTTTAAGACTAAACAAATAGCATTTATTAACTTTCAAATACTGAGTCAAAAGAAAAACTAAAATATTCTAAAATAACAAACTAAAAAAACCCAACAGCGCTTTAAAATGTCCCAAAAGACCAACAAGTAAGCCTCTTGATTTCTTCCTAAGATTACTGTTCAAAAATCATACATATGAAGTTTGAAAGTGCCATGTTGTACACCATGAAGTCCTGACACTATAAATAATTTAGTCTAGATTTTAACACGGAAACTAAGTACTTATATGAGAAAAAGTATCTATCTCCAGAAATTGAAGTTCTCTTACTAAAACTGCTCAGTCAGATTGTCTGTACTGCTCTGCACATGTACAGTAACTCCTCTATTGTTCTTAAAAGTTTCAGTAATCCACAATTCCCAAGTTCTACTTTCTCTCCTTTGTTAATACTAGTAAAAGAGCATCATGGAGGGATGGGAAGAAGAGAGTTTGGACCTTAGTGCTTTGTTAAATCAGTAGCAGAGAAGTTGTGGATGTCCCATCACTGGAAGCATTCAATGTCAGGTTGGACTGGTCTTTGAGCAACCTGATCTAATGAAAGATGTCCCTGCCCGTGGCAGGAGACTTTGGACCAGATGATCTTTAAAGGTCCCTTCCAACCCAAATCTATGATTCTATGATTGCCCTGTACTATTATAGGAAGTTTGTACACTATTAACTAAACACAGCAACTTAAATAGGTCTTGAATTCCATCCCTGCTCCAAATTAATTAACTGAGGAAAATAAAACTCATACTTGAGCTCCTTAGTTTGCAGATCAATAGGATCGTGAGTTTCACTGTCCATATGGAAACGAACTTCTGGTGAGGAAAGCGTCAAGGCTCTGGAAGACAGTAAGTGGTATTAACGAACTACAGTAAAGCAGACTCAGCAGCCGAGCTGCCAGCCTATACACAACACCTGGGTTCATCATGAAACCGTAATTTAAAATCAGCAGAAATTTAAAAAAATAGCAGAAATTAAAAATAAAATTGTGGAATCAATGTTCAAATTAGCAAAAACTATAATGCTGACATATATCAATAGCAGCTCCTTAAATTTCAAATGCTGCTCTTCTGGTTGTGTTTTTATAATGACTGCAAGGGATCCATGTTCATTGATCTTGTGAAGGAGAAATTAGCACCTCAAGTTTGTATTTTGGGGGGAATGAAGATAGGCATTTGTATGCAAATCAAAATGGCAAAATTCTTCTCTCTCAAAAGATTTTCACTGGAAAAATGGATACAGAGGACCATTATACAGTTTGACAGCAACAAATACCCAGAAGAAAAACAGGGGGGAAAATAAAAAAAAATAATTAAAAAAAAAAGGTATGAGGGACACTGCACCATTTACCCATTATCGATTCTTTTCTTCTTCAGAATTTTTGCTAATTTGTTTAGTCCACGTAGGCTGGTAGTAATATCATCATTCATACTTGCTGAATCAATTCTCATCTGTGCTTCAGCATATGTAAGAGAAGCCTTCAAGAGGTTAAAACAAAAGAGACATCATGATACCCACTTGGTTACTGAAAAGGAAAACATCTCCAAGTTCGTTCATAATAAGACAAAACTTCACATTCAACACCTAAATGCATGTCATTCTCAAAGAATAATGGAAAAACTCAGGATAGATCTATGTAAGATATTCAGAAATAACAGGCTTTTACAGTGGTTTTTTTATGCTAATTTCAGTGAGTTTTTATGCTATTTTATACAACAGAGGTCTAACTTTCAGACATATATTAAACACCTACAGATTCTACTGAAATTAACTGAAAATTATGACTAGCTGGTATATACCAACCATATCCAGCAAATATAGCAACATTTATACTTCTCAAATATCTTAACATATACTGAAGTATCATAACTTTATATACTGAAGTATTATAATTTTATATATCGAAATATCGTAACAAAGTAACTGCACAAAAACCACTGCAGTCTTAGAGGTTTAAAAGACCAGGGCAGATTCTAATATTTTCTTTATTTTTAGGATTTAAGCATAATTTTCTAATTCTAAGAAAATAAGTAAACAGAAAGAAGAAAAATTTATTGTCAAGTTTGTTGATTGCTGTTTTTATAAAAATGTCTCCAACTTCTTTTTTTCAGAAGTATAATCATATTTATGTGACTAACCTTGGAATTAATAATACTCTTTGTAAATCTTGTTTTTAAAATTTCAGCCTTATGGTTCATCTCCCATATACACGAAAATGCAAGCCTAAGAGAGGAAGAAAGGGGGAAAATCTGTTAAAAAAATGTAAACATCTGGAATTTTTTATCAGGATTAAAGTATTTATCATGTACACACACCTGTCCACGTTAGACCTCAGGGAGCATAAATTGGAACTGAGTAACTCTGGAACCATGTCAATCCTCTGCAAAGTAAAGAATAAAAATCATGACTAATTTATTTCCTGGTTTTTAATATAGTAAAAGCTTGGATATATTTGTTATTTTATTTTTTTGCTGAGAAAGCTCAGAAAGCTACTTGCAAAGAAATTAATTCCAAGATCCATTTTAATTATAATTTTTTTTAGTAGCAGTTATTTCTGAAAAGAAATTGTGGTCTGTGAGAAACAAGTTCAAATAAACAGGACTAAGTGTACAGTTGCAATGAATACAAATCATAGGAAACAACAGACAAGAAAAATCAATGGAAAAGGCAAACCCAAGCCACTTTGGCAATTTCAGATCGATACTAAAACAGTAGTCCAGTTTCAGGACTACAGGTTATTAATGCTTCAAACAGGAGTCGAAAGGGATATTCTACGGATAATGGACTTGAAAAGAAAAAAAGGCAAAAAAAAATTCTCCTTTTTGCTGTGCAGGTTGAATGACAGTAAAAACCTTCATTTTGATAGACTGAGGAAAATGAGTGCAGCCCAAAGGAGTGTACTTCCTCCCCCCCACCACTTCGTTTAGAGATAATGTCTCTACTCCCATGAATTAAAAGAGGAAAGCATGAAAAATCCAATGGCTTAATTGTACAAAAAGCTTTTTATCTAGAAAACAATTACTTTTTCACACAGATACACTGTTGTTCCTCTTTTTGCTGATTCCTCATCCAAAGCATTTCCTGGGCGAATAAAATGACTGACGTCTGCAATGTGTACACCAACCTGAAAAACCAGCAGCATATTACACATCTTGCAAAAGAGAACTAGTTCCCAACACAAAAGAAACTTTATCAAGTTTTTCTTTACAACCCAATTTACCCATTCCCAGTTCCCTTCAGCAGCTCCTATATTTGAGTAATAGAAATAGTTAAAATCTACCATACTGACAATAAAA
>BJBW01012828.1:0-13478 GCA_004320125.1 Scolopax mira | reverse complement strand
CCTTCCAACCTAGGCAATTCTATGATTCTATGGTGCTCTCTAGGACATCAGTCCAAAAGCATGGGAGAGCAAAAGCCTGTAATTACTACAGAAAATCTGAGCTGATGTAGGGAATATAATAAAAAGCAGCAAAGGGTTAAAGGAAAAAAAAAAGTCTCTCAAAAGTCAGAAGATTTTCAGAAACCCAAAGTAGAAAAGGAAACATAATAAATTATAGTAAACAATAGTCTTTTTTTTTTAACCTGCAGAAAGACTTATTTTGAGTATGAGCTGATGCTTATGGACCAGGAGGAGGCAGGGTCCTTTTTTATTTAGCTGGTGACCAAATTAAAAAGCAACTAGAAGAGAAAACCCATGTTTGTTGGGTGCTTCACATGTTCATCTTGGATTCAAATTCTCCTGAGCAGTGCAATGCTCCATTTCAGTGCAGAAAATAAAATAAAAAATCCCAGGCTTTCTAGTCAAATAGGATATTTATTTCTGCAGCATATATTCTGATTATTATGGATCTGCTCCCACGGGCTTCATGCAACCCCTTCTTTAAGACTATTTCCTGTAGCTCCATAATCCACAACGCTGTTCCACATAATAACAGGCTAATCACTGCCCTACTTTTAAAAATGCAAAAAGTTTTTGACGTGCTGCATAATGGTACTCCCCAAACAGCCCATAAACCTGTCCAGCAGATTCCTCCTCTATTTCCTTGCTTGGTCTTATCTCCCTCAGCATCTTGTCTTAGAGAGTTCAATTTAGATTGCAAGGTCTTTGGGCCAGAAGCCATGTAAATCACCAATAACTCCACACAAGTATTGGGTGACAGCAGAATCTTTGGAGCCATAAAACGCTTTCCAGACTTTAAGTCCTAGTAGAAGTCTCAAAGTTTTGGGCAATCCTAGATAGATAACTAAAAGGCAGTACTCCACAGACTATCAAATAAGCAAGACTAAAAGGTGAGGGAAAAGGGAAGCTTTTCAGAGCTGCCTTGTTACATTGCACAATTAAGTCTTCAAGCTGTAAATTTAGGTTCCTGATATATATCACTACTAACTCAGTTCCCAACTTCTTTTTGAAAATAAACTTTAAATCCTGTCTCTGTTGAAGTCAAAGAAAATTTCATACTGCCAGACTGAGGAGGATTCACATCTAAGTGACCTAGGACCCCCACAAAGGGTTGCCACCATGAACCATGCCATCAAAAATACTAATATTCATGCACTGAACTTATTTCTTTCACCGTTGCCTTCCTTTACATCACTAGTCTCTAAAGGAGGTCCACATTTATCTGACAAAATTATACATTATAAGTGACAGAAATCCTAATTTTACCAGTGTCTTTAAGAAGTTATGGCAGGGAAAAAGCAGTCTGAAGCAAGAAATGTGTTATCCAAGTATATAATGAAATGCTGAGATCCTAAGAAGGAGGAAGGAAATTACTAACACTCCCACATCACCATGTGGCACCCCAGTGCCCAATCACATGAGTTAAGGTGCAGGCAAACAGGAAGAAAGGTGCCCAGTGACAGGACAAGAGAAAATGGGCACAAACTCAAGTATAATAAGTTCCACCTAAACATGAGGAAAAACTTCTTTCCTGTGAGTGATAGAGCACTGGAACAGGCTGCCCAGAGAGGTGGTGGAGTCTCCTTCTCTGGAGACATTCAAAACTTGCTTGGACAAGTTCCTGTAAAACCTGCTCTGGGTAGACCTGGTCGGGTGGGGGGGTTGGACTAGATGATCTCCAGAGGTCCTTCCAAACCTGTATGATTCTATGAAAGGAGGTCATTCCATCTTAAGCAAAACATTTGACTGGAGGGGGAAAAAAAGTACATTCTGGGGCATCCAGAATGTACAGAAAAATACATCTGGGGCACCTCTTTTATCCACAAAGCAAGGAAAACTTGCTCTAGGAACTCCAGATGGCATAAGAGCAATAAAAGAAATTATAAGTTTGCAGAGAGGCTTGGAGAGTGTATGCAGTTCCTTTTCTCTTTAATGAGCTTTATCCAAAAAATTTCCCTTGGCTTGAACCAAAGGTGGCATTCAGAGATGTGCCTCATTGGTCCAGGTCAGTGCACAATGGCTGCCTACAGTTATGACATGAAGCTATCTATCTTTTTTTAATATTTTTTTTTTTTTTTTGCTCTTCAGTCAGAGAGCAGCAACTCACATCCCAAGTATGAGTCACAATACATGGACCCACAGACAACCATTGTTTGCTCTCCTAGGGCCTTGAACTGCAAAGTCCAGATTTGACTCTGATTCCCCCCACACCCCTTCCAAATCAGAGCTGTTCAGATGTGAAGTTTAATTTGGTTTGAAGTCTGTCCTGGTACACCACAAAGACATTGTGTCGCCCTGGGGAGAATCCCACCCTTCAGACCTTAACATGTGGGAAATGAGCAGAAGAGAATGGAGACGAGCAAGGCCAAATCCCCCCTTATCTTGCCTTGGGGGGGTTGTACATGTGCAAACTGTTCAGTCCTCACTATATGCTGCACCGTGTCAGGACAGGAGCCCAGTTTCCCATGACTTTCTACTGGTGTGCCAGACACAAGCTCTGAAGGTTGATTTAATGAAATGAGAACATGGATTGGGTAATTTATGTCCTCCTGCTACAGCACAAGCAACTTTATTAATAAAAGTGTCTTCTAGGCTCAGCCCTTTGTCTAGGGCAGTTCTGCTTTATGCATTCTGATCCCACGTAACACACTTTCCATCAAAATGCAGTTAGATTTACCATGACATGCCATATAGACACAAATCAAATAGTCTTTGTATAATAGGGCGTCCAACTCCTAAATTCCTTGCCAAGAGACAGAAGTTACATGTTCACCCCAAACACATTTGAGTACCCCAACAGAAGAAGTGCTCTTATTACCAATGAAATATGCAATAGTATTTCTGTTACAGGCTTGGACTCTCCAGTTTGAGATCATCTATATTTGCCAATTATTTTTCTTCTTAGGATTTTGAAGTTGCCACAGATAATCTGGTTGACATAATAATGTTCCTTAAAGACAAACAGTGGCCACAGTACATCTCTCTCATACCGGGTACCGAGGAAGGGGTGCGTGTGAACAGTGCTCAGAGTTGAGCTCTGTCATTCAGCTCCTCAACTCCTGCAAGTAACTGCAATTTTGATCTCCTCTGAAGAGCTGATACGGTGCCTGGCTGTCTCTTTGTTGTAAGAGTCTGGGAATTTCCTGCAAAGCATGTAACATGCTTGAGGCATCAAGGTTGTTTGGGGTTTTTTCACATTTATTTGCCAAAAGAAAAAAAAAAGGGTGTATTATTTGGCATTTTTCCACAGTGACTTAATTCAAGGGCTATGAACAAAATGGAAATGGAAAACACCTTTCAGTTACAGAATGCCACTCACACACTCCGAATCTGGATAGTTTAAACCGCAATAAGCACCGTAAGAACCAAGATAAAACCCCAAAGAGATTCATAGCAGCTAATTGTAAGCATCAATAAGCTGAGCACAACAGAGCCATCAGTTCAGTGGCCAATGCAATGGGGTCAGGGTGAGGAATAGTGGGGTTTGTCCTCATACTGGGAGGAATAACATCACGGCACCTCGTCTCAGCTTCCCCATCACAGGCAGATTAAATGTACCTACCCTGTGGCCAAAGATGAAGCAGGATATAATATAGCATTGCAAACTTATTTTCTCTCAATCCTGTGTTTAAAGTTCCTTATTGCCTTTTCTGGAATTATTGGATTCTGTAACAGTCCTCCTTTGCTTAAAAATGGTGTCAGCCTTCCTTCATTATAAAGTGTGATGCTGTGACCCTCGACTTTTCAGGAAGGCAGCACTGAGGTGGCCACATTATCTATGAACTAATCCAATTTAAGAGTTTGTCTTGCTTTGAACACAGAGATTGCAATACCACATACAGGAAAAGTAGTTTTTAGATCCCTAAATGAAACATTCTAGAATCAAGTCTTTTAGTTATTTTTTATTTTGTCTGTTTGTGATTTATTCATGCTGAACTTGAGGTATCTGAAAGTACTAAAAGGGGCAGCAACTGAGTATTTAGCTTTTTTTTCCTTTCATCATTTTCCTTTAAACAGACTCCACAGATACGGAGGCATTATTATTACTACCAATTTCAAGAAAAGTTTTGGTCCCAGCCTCAATTCATGTTCTAACAGGCCTAAACATCACTAATCCAAATCTTGCTACCAGGATAACTTCAGGAACGCCTTCAGTTTGGTACGGAGTCACCTGTCCACTATCAGGCCAAATACAAAAGACTCTGTCCTAGAAGCCTTTCAAAGCACTATTTTCTTCACCTTTTTAAGTTTATAAGCAGGGAAATTTCATTTCTCTCCTTTGGAAGGGCTATTTTTCCTAGATCACCAGAACAAATTGCTTTCCATTTCTGCAGCGTCCATGAGGCTAAAATTGGGATATTTCACAGGAATATCTGTGAAACACAAACAAGATAAAGCTGAATCGATGGTGTCCATCTGCTGTGATGAGACCACATAGCTACTGGGGAAGTAAACCCAAAAGGCAGGGAAATGTTAAGCATGATGTATCTTCACACTCCTGGGACATGCCTGTCTGTTCTTTCAACTTCAGCCTTGTTCCTGTGCTGCTGGTCACTCTGTGGTCAGAACCACTTACTGGATTGACATATAGTAACATTCATTTAACTAGCCACTTCTATCCACAGGTTTTGACTTAGTTTTGTTGGTAATTTGGTTTTCATTTGGGGTTCTTTGTTTGTTTTTTTTTAAATCTGTGCACTGTAGGGAATAGAGTGGACCCATAACACTCCTTCCCCATGGAGACCCTGATCCTTGTCTCTTCCCACCTTATTTCTCAGATTGGGATTTCCTGCAAGGGATGACAAAACCTGCTAGCTGCTCTAATGAGCAATGTGGTCTGGTGAAACTTTCACAGACAAGTTTTCATGTTTGAAACATCAAGCCACAGTCAACAGTGTCATGAGGTAGATACTATGCCAGCAGGACAATCAGAAGCAGACAGCAATCAACTTTCTGGAAAGCCAGGATTTACCATGTGGTTATTGACAGAATTTGTTTAAAGAGTGATCCTTTAATGCAAATGTTGAGTGCAGATTTCCTTAAGGTAATGTATTTGTAAGAGTTCACATATGGTGATAGCTAAACTGGTCACTGATAGCAAACAAGGGAAGGGCATCCTCAGACTTTGTACAGACTAATGCTCTTCCAGTTGCCATTTATGTTTAATTCAAAATCTGGATATGAGGCAAGCTATAGTATCACACACACAAGCATTTCAAAGCCTACATTACTACGTAGTTCTGTAGCAAAATGCTACAGATTTTTAAATAAACTATTAAGTTGCTGTTGTCATTGTCCTGACTTTCATTGTCTTGTATTTCATACAGCCAGCTGATGTTCAAATGTGTTTTGTGATTTTAATCTTCTCCCTTAGGCTTACCCACAAAACTCTACCACATACTTATTCAGCAAATTAACTAAATTATTTCCTTCCCGAAGAAAAGCTTAGATCTTCATGGGGAAAGCCGATGGGTTTTGGCAGAAAAGTCTGGAATTATGGAGTCACTGACTAACTGTAAATCAGCTACAACCAGGGATCAAGGAAGTGTGGATTCAAAGAAGGCCACAGTGCAACAAATCCTGATTTTGTTTATAATCTGTAACTTCACTGACATCAGCTGAACTACAATCAGACTTCTTCAAATTCTCATGCCCACAGTACACTGAGTTATACATATGCAATACAGAAAGTTCATTTTCACCACAGCCAGCCCACTAGGCCAACTTCTTCCCTTTTATGTCTATTAAGGGTACAGAGTATAAGCAATATATATTTTAAAGATATACAACAACTCGTAACTTATTTTTAAGAAGCATTGTGAAGGTCATTGCATACAACAGCCAGCACAGGGCAAATTCCCACTCAGCCTGTCAGTTTTTGAGGTGCTGTATTTAAGCAATAAGTAATCCTTCCTACAGCCATGAGAGGAGACACGCAAGTCACAGCCAGCCTTAGTCATGAAAGCCTTTGATAGTCAAACATGGACACACCAGCTGCCTGCCTGCTTTCCGGACAGGAAAGCTTTACATCCCTTATTTCCTAGGCACAACCCCGTTGCCAGTCCCACCTACACACCCACGGCAGGCTGACCTATTCTTAGTCCTCTAGAATTAACATTGAAGCATACTGCCCTCAAGTCAAAGGTGCAGTTGGTTCTCAAGCTAAGAAAGCCCTTCTCCTGTAATCCCTACCCTTCCACTTGTCCTCGGGCCACTGATAGCTCAGGGTTGGCCCTGAGGTGGGACTTGACGGTGCCCAGCTGACCAAGTAGGGATTACCCTTCTTTTAACACCTTGGTGCCATCCACAGGCAAGGGAAGAAGAGGGATAGGGGTGCTGGGGACCACAAAGCCCATGCCACCCCACGCAGTGCTCACCCCAGGACTGTTTTCAGGGGCTTTTGGCTGCAGGTCTGTTCCACCACCGTAACTTTCAGTCCTGTCACTCTCCAAACCTACACAACTCCTGGGTGGCCTTTCAGATGGATGTTGGAGATCATCCCCCACCACGTAACCCCAAAGTAGAGATTGTCTCCCAAGGGCAGGCTGTCTGCACCAGTCCTAGGGATGGTGACAGGGGGTCTCTGCTTCCTTCATCTGTAATGGAAGGATTTGAGTGGGAGCTGAATCCTGTCAAGCGCTTCCTGCCCTGCACACACCCTTGTCAAAGAGCTCTTTGGAGAATACAGAAAGAGGATTAATGCTAATAGCTATCTGCCTGTCATTTGAAAATCTCAAGCAGCACTTGCTGGATTTTCCTCATGAATCTCTAATGCAAAATACTGCAAGGGCACCTGAAATTAAACTTTGTAGGGAGTGCACACAGCCAGCAAACAAGGTGGACAAAGGACCCTGCAGGGTATGAGCGTAGATCATAGCCTACACACCAGACACGGTGAAGTCCTTTGGAGTAGGAAAAAGGCATGCATTTGAAGCCATTTTGCCATCAAAGTAGGTTTACCCAATTCATTCCATTCAATCATGTGCTGTAATTCATTCTGCTATGCATTTTAGAAATAGTCACCCTGGGACTGCATTCACTTAGCGTAGTTAGTACCATAACACAGTCCAGGCAGCCCTCCTTATCCAGCACCAGCACCTCAACTTACCACTGCCTAACAGACATTACATTTCTTGGACCAGGCTAACAGCTTCACAGGTCAGGTCCTAATGAAGGATGCAATCTTAATCACATAGGAACCTTCAACAGGAGCAATTTCTGACCGTCAGGAGTTCACACTGTGTTTTTACTTAAATAGAATCACTAAAGCAATGGCATAGCCTTTGGAGATGCTGCATGTAATTCTTGGAACAAGGCAGCAGAAGAAAACACAAGGTGTAAAGAATTGATAAGATGACCCAGAGCTCACTGGTAGATCATGCACATTAATGCTCAGCTCTCAAAGAGCGAGACTGCCATCCAAAAGCCCTGTGGATTATTGACATTACAGGAGGGAAGGACACCCTTCTGTGGTGCCTTGGATTAGTTGCCTTTATTTTGACAAGGGAAGGACTGTCATGCTGACTTCTTTGAAGAGCACCCTAGTGACTCCAAAAGACAAGCTCCTTAAGCTCCAGAGACAATTCCTCTACAAACTGTACTCAGCAGTTCCTTATCCACAGCTATCTTCCTTTCCACATGTTCCTGCCTCATTTTCAGCACATTGTCCAGCTATCCTAAAAGAAGCATCCTGGCAAGATGTGAAGCAAGGTGTGAAATTTGACTTCAGTCTCAAACCATGTGCCCTCTACTGATGATTCACATTAGGCAGGCTGCCAAGGACCCAACACCTACTCTTCCCTTGACATGCTCCCACCCTGTTGTGTGTTGGCCCTGGTAGGCAGCTGAGCCCCACACAACCACCCACCTAACCGACCCACACCCCCAAGTTGGGTGCAAGAACGAGTCAGAAGGGTAAGCGAGAAAACCACGGGTTAAGGTAAAGACACTTTATAGGTAAAGCAAAAGCTGCAAACACAAGCAAAGAAAAATAGGTGCTCAGCCATCTCTAGGACCACAGGGCTCCATCACACAATTATTTGGGAAGATGAACACTGTAACTCCAGATGTCCTCCCTTCCTCCTTCATTCCCCCCTTTGCATTTCTGCATGTCTTTTTAATTAAAACATACAGAAATGCAAAAATATGTTTTTTCCTTTTTTTTTTCCTCCATTCTCCCTTTGTTCATGCTCTTTGAAAGCAATGGAAAGGCCTGCAAGATACATGCTGAGAAGTATTAAGCAGAATATATTATTTTAAAATAGAAAATAATAGAATCATGTAGGCTGGAAGGCCCTTTAAGGTTATCAAGTCCAGCCATCCACTTAACACTGCCAAGCCCACCACTAAACCATGTCCTTAAGTGCCATGTCTACCCACCTTTTGAAGACCTCCAGGCATGGTGATTCCACCACCTCCCTGGGCAGCCTGTTCCAACATTTGATAACCCTTTCAGTGAAGAATTTTTCCCTAATATCCAATCTAAATTTCCCTGGTGTAACTAAAGGTGATTTCCTCTTGTCCTATCACTTGTTACTTGAGAGAAGAGACCGACCCCCACCTCGTACAAAGAAGTCACCAGAAACAACTTCAGTGCTGTTCCTATGCAATTAAAACCTTCTATGCCTTCTCCAGATTATGCTTTATTTCCTTGCATGAATTTTAACAAGAATTTTTACAAAATAAACATTTCTACAAAGCTCAATGCCAGACAGACTAGGTGTCAGGAAAAATAATATATGGGTATATTTCTTAGGACATTGTTGAAAGTAGATCTTTTATAGAGTATTTCAATTGGGGGGGTGGGGGTGGGGAGTGTCCGAGATGTAACTGTGAAAAAAAAAATGGACTATTCTAACTGTGTCTGTGTAAAAATAAAGGGCAGAGAGCAGAGACACTGGCTGGGCTTGTAGCTGTTAAGGCCAGCATTCCCCACCAGCCCCAGGCCAGCAGGCTTTTACTCTTTAATGGCTTCATGCCCTCTAATTAAGGTTTCCAAGTACAATCTCTTTGAACAAATGTTTACATTTGTCTTGTTAATTCCCATTACTTAATAATCAGAGGCCCCTGCAGTTACCTCAACATGGGGAAGATGAACCAAAGACATGATCATATCAGGGGCTTTGACATTTAAATACCCGATTTGCACAAACATAACAAAAGTGAACACCTGCAGATGTGAAATATGGATGAGCAAAACTGACAATGCACATTTTAAACTCCAAGTAAAAGTCTGAAAAGACAACTCATGGGATTACAAACTAAGGTGTGATGAGAGAGTTCCATATGACATTTTATTTAGTGCTTTTTAAAAATACCTTACCCAAGATTTTTTTTCTTTAAAAGCAAAGAGTTAACCAGAAAAGAAGGAAATTTGTCTTTTCTTTGTTAACAGATCAGACTCAGCCATTTGCTGTCCGTGCTGCTCTCCTCCAGGCAAGTCATTAAATCTCATTTGGGCTATATTTAGTCAAATAAATGCAGGCAATTGCACCTTCCCCATGTTACCAGAGTGCTCTAAATGAGCAGGCCCTTTAACACATATGAGGCACTCAAAGCTGGGCTGGAGGAACTACAGAAGCACCTGGACAGCTGAGCTAGAAGCAAGGAAGTCAAGCAGATTAGAAAAGCCAACCAGGGAAAAACCTTCTTCTTCTGAATGATTTCTCTCTCTTGAGGTGACCAAAAGCTGTGCCTCTAAGAACTAGAGCATAGAGCTACAGAAAAACATACAGGTGTATGGGAAACAATAACATCAATTGCTGGATTTTTTTGTTTATGGGTTCTTGTGATGCTGGGAAACACCATTAAAATAACAAAATGTTGTTTTGCATACTTTGAAAAAAGAAAACCAAACCCCAAAAACAAAAGATAAAAGCAAAGGGGAAAGACAAAAGAAGCTAAAGGGGATGGAAAAATGTGTCATGTCACGTCATTACATGCAAGAGTTGAGGGTATGGACATTTAGTGGAGAAATGAAATTACTTGGTCAGAGGAATGTATCACAGCAGGTGTGGTAACCACCAGTTCAACCAGCATGCAGTACTACAGCCAGCTGCCATCCTGACCAGGACAGCTAATGGGAGCATCACATAACCCCAATGGGCAGTCATCAGCAAGGCAGACACACTCACAGCTTCCCACTCAACCAAGAGAATGATGGCCCCAGCTCTTCTCCACAGCAGGCGTATCTTTGAGAGTCTTCTAGATACACCTGCCTAGAGCAGCATTTTATGGCCAGAAATAAAATTTAGATAACAAAATTTTATTGTAAAAAATGCTGGCACAACTGTTAAACACGGGACAAGCTGGCACCTCTATAATTAAGTAGACATTTAAATGGGCAGTTGCTTGTTCAGTAAGATGTTATGCACCAGAATGGTCATCCAAGCTATTTCTCAACACTTTGAGGACCTCAACACTTTGTTACCACTTATCTATCCAGCTTTCACAAATAAGCAAATGCAGCAGTTGATTTTTGAGGTAGCAAAAAAGGAAGAGCTGGGATTCTCACGGTCTACTCTTGGGGCTCTACATGCCCCAAGCCAGGACCCACATGCTTATCTTTACTAGAAGCAGCCCAACAAAACAGCTGTCTGTCCTTGGCATTCAAATCGTGAAATTTAATGAGTCTTTTCTCTAACAGTAACCTCTGTTATAACTATACCTCCACCTAGTTTTCCTGCTCTTTCTCCAATGGGCCTGCTTGTATCTTCTCAGGGCAGCACTTCTTGACCCTGCTGCTTTCAAGCCACGTCTACCCTAGCTCAGCCGTGCCCAATTCCCCTGCTGTTAACACACCAGCAGTTACACCAAACCACTCCAGATCCAGATCCACAGAGACCAAGGTGGGCTGTGCAGGTCTGCCAAGAAATCCTGCCACATCTCCTCATCTCCTGGGACACTGGGCAGCTGAGCAGCTTGCAGTCCAGCCCCAGCAGGGAGGGACACATGCAGTATTGCAATGTGCTCACTGTACTGCGTGGAAGTACTCAGTAAAAGCCTTTGCTGTCATTTACCGGGTCCACTCTCCAGCTCTTCCATCATTTACCAGGTCCACTCTCCAGCTCTTCCGTCAAAGTCAGGCTGCAACTGGTGAGTCAGGTGGGGTTCTTAATCTGTGAGGGTTTTCTTTATTGGTAGCTTTTTGAGAAGGGAGGATTTTAAAGCACTGAATCAGCTATAAACAGCTGTATGGACCAATTTTTTTATCCTTTGCTAGAAGATCCAAAAGAGAGCTTGCTCTGCATAAATCCCCTTGTTTTTCTTACTGAAGTGAAAAGCTGAGGCAGGAAAAAAAACAAGTTTACCGGCCCCAAACAATGTCTTGCTTGACTTGTAATTTCTTAAGTCTTTTGATACAAAACCTGAAGGATAATGTCTACAAATATTTTGAAACACCAACCCTTTTACAATTACTTTTTTCTTAAACAAGCAAAAGACACAAATAACTTCTACAATACTAATTAGCATCACTGAATTCCCATTTTAGCACACATTATACTCTCCACCTGGCCCATACGTTTGCTATGTGCCTAACATGCTTGCTTCCTCCAGATGCTAACATGAGTAAACTCAGTTTCTTCAGACACCCATATTCAGCCTTTTAGCAGATAGGTGCTCCAGGGGTTCAAAGAGCCAACCACTCCCCTCTTAAGGGACCTTCCCTCTCCATGCCACCTCCCCCAAATGCCACTTCTGCATTTGCTTCCTTGTTTGTTCACGACAAGCTCTGCCTTTTTCTTGTTTTGGCATCACCCCTTATTACTCAAACTCTTTGTCAAGTAGCTCAAATCGCATCTTTTTCTCTTGCCTGTTTCTCTCCATCCCCCTGAATTAAATTAAACAAATCTCACTATGTAGTAAACAGCCCAATAACCCAAGTCAACATATGATATTCATAGGTTCTTACTGTGCAGCTCTAAATCTGTCACAGCCTCCATTTAAATGCCCTGAACTTTGCAAAGGTCTGAACCACATGGTAAAGACACAACTTCAACAGCAGTAGAAAAACCAGCCTGTCGGAGCTCAACAGTCAGAGACTTCTTCTACAGACAAATGGCAAAGGCCATGAAGGAGAAGGGTTGTCCAACTTTAGTGGACAGCACTGGGTCTGCCCCAGGCAGGTAGATCAAACCATACTGTGCACATGCATACAGTCCACTCACACCGTGTAGAAGGCAGCCACAAAACACAACCTGTTTCTGCTGGTAGGTCCAAGTTCTCCAGCCCTGCTGGCCAGAACATCTGGGCGCAACTGCTATAGAGTGCTAGACAGACAGGACAACAAGCATCCCCCATAACACAGCCTGCCCACCAGGAAACACAATCATGGGAGAAATCCTTCCTTTTCCCCTCCTTTGTTCATGAGCAATGAAGGGAGTATCAACAGTTCCCACCATCCCTGGAGGTGTCCAAGGCCAGGCTGGATGGGGCTTTGAGCAACCTGGTCTGGAGGGAGGTGTCCCTGACCATGGCAGGGGGTTGGAACTTGATGATCTTTAAGGTCCCTTCCAACTCTAACCATTCTATGATTCTGTAAGAATGATGTAAAGCCTCTTGATATTGATCATTAGATGAAGGAATCCTCTCTCTAATGTGGCCATTGAGCCTGACAGCTCATTTAGCCGTATACACACAGAAAGCAGCAAAAACAGCAAGCAAGAAAAACAAGAAGGCTCAATCCACTCTTATGTTGTGCTACACAGGTTACACTGGGAGCTGTATTAGCATATGACCTACATTTTTAAATCAATTTTGTTCTCAAGTTAGGTGTTCAGGCTTTTTTTTTTTTTTTGTTCCTACTCCTCCAGGCAATTGGTGCTATTGTATGTGTATTAAAATATCAGCTCCACTATGTGTTTCCCCTCCCCTCCAATGTTTGCAAGGGAGGTTTTCAGTAGCAGAGGGAGGGTCTTCTCATAATCAAGGTCCAAGCATTGCTGAGTCTCCCATTCTACACACTGCAACACTCGTGTCAGCAAAGCAGCAGGAGCAACTGATGAGTGCTCACCCGGGACTGCTCAAAGCTCCAAGGACTAAGAATAATCTGTATTGGAAATGGAGGAGGAGGAAGAAACTAAATGAGAAGGCAGAGCCAGTTAAGGTCTGCAAGTTTAAATAAAAAAAAAAAGAGCTTTGGAAAAAAAATATCAGGAGGAGAAAAGGAAAACCAATTTGTTCTGAGCTGAAGGAGTGTTTAAAAGAATTAAACATTTCTGCAATTGTTCAAGAGGTGAAGCACAAATTTTGGGATAAAGTTGACATGAAAAACTAAAATTATTACCATAACAGATGCCTTTATGAAATTGTCTAACAAGAAGCAGAAACTTTGAATAAGTGGGAAGTAGTATTTGATTATGTTCATTTATTTTACAGGCAAGTTTACGTATGAAAATGCTATAGGCTTGGATTACATT
>BJBW01012826.1:0-11298 GCA_004320125.1 Scolopax mira | reverse complement strand
GGTGGAGCACTGGAAGAGGTTGCCCAGGGAGGTGGTTGCGGCCCCTTCCCTGGAGACATTAAAGGTGAGGCTCGACGAGGGCCTGGGCAACCTGGTCTAGTTGGGGGTGTCCCTGCTGACTGCGGGGGGGTCGGACTAGGTCCCTTCCGGCCCAGATGATTCTATGATAAATATTGTGACATTTCTAAGTGTGTAAGAGAGACTACGCTAAGCATAGTTGTAAGAAGAACATCCTTCTGTAAATCAAAACCAGGTTTATTGGGTAGCTCTACAGAGACCCCTGTTCATGGACGCTGATCACATACGTATCCCCTTTTAAGGAGTTCAGTTCTTTCTGTGTTTTTTGGAGGAGCCTTGTCACCCCAAGGTTTAAAATTCCACCCTGGAGAGAAGTGTCTCATTTTCAGGAGGACATGGTCAGAAATTGCTAATTGAAACACCACATGGAGAGTGAATGCAAAAGGTGGGATGAGAAGTTAGCCTTTGTAGGCCCTTCCTACCCAACACGCAGTAGACTGGATCATGTTCCCCACTGAAATTCTCAAAGTAGAATGATTTGTACCTGCTGAGGAAGTGATTTCCTGCATTACTGCACACATTTTATGATGAAAGTTTTTTGACCAGATATATTTAATTTTCCTAGACATACTTTTTTTCAAATTTGGCCAAACTGCTTCTAATGTAAATGGAACTGAAAATGTGATGATATTTGAAATTCAGAAATATCAGATTATTTCTAAAATTAATTTGATTAATTTTGCAGATGAATTAGTGCCTTAAATACTAATTAGTGGATGGACTTGGAAAGATTCCTCATTCTTTTTTTGCTTGTCTTTACTTTTTAGTTTGTCTGAATTATTAATTATTTTCTACAACATGGACTTGGATTTTTAAGATCCATCTTTCTTTTAGCCAAATAACTCACCTAGTTTAACAGTAATTTTAAATCTATTTTCATGGGTAAAAACATCTTAATAAAGATGTTTGTAAAGAAAGTGATCTTGCTTCAGATACAATTAACAAGTAATTGTGATAAATTTTTCCTCTGGAAATCTTAACGCTATGCTCATATTAAAAAAGATTCATATAGAATATGCGAGAGGTAATTTCATTCAGTATCCAAATTAATACAACTGATTTATGGATAAATATCAAGGATAAATTAACTTGGCCTAGATATTGTCTTCTGGCATATGACATGATCTATCGATGGCTCTATGACTAGAGATTGACTAATGTTTGTATTACTGATATTAATATGTCTATTTTCAGCACAGAAATTAAGACCCATTGTGTACCTTCCAAATGAGAGCTCGGGTTTTAAAGAGTTATCAAGAAAGTATCTCACAGCAGAGAGTGAAAACAGCAAATTGTGATTAAAAAGCTTTATTATGGTAAATGACAGAACAGCCTCCCTGGAAAAAACTTCTCTATCCATTTTTTATTTTAGATGGTACTCAGTTTTTTAACTCTGTCATCCTTTTAGTTTCTCCAGAAGTGACTTGACAATGTGCTATAAGCTACAATAAGCTGTAAGCTACAATAAGCTAAAAACAACCAAACTTTTTGAATATGATTACTTTTTGCATAACTTCTGCTTGTCTAGGATTGTGTTTTGCCTTCTCTTTGTCCTTGGTTTCTTGGCTTCCTTTTCTTTTAGAAGCGAAGCTCCTTTGTTCTTGATAAGAACTTGTTTGAAAATCTGTTGCATTCAGTAAGAGGCTTTCTTCAGTGGAATTTGGGGTTGATATAAGGGAATGGGCTGTGCCAGCTTGCATCACCAAACTCTGAGTACAGTAGAGATCCCACTATTTTAGTTGGACTTGAGTGAAAAGTACTTCTGCTCTTTATACATATTTTTGTTTGAAGTAAAGAATTCAGGAGTCGTAACTGTGAGGTATTGTTACTTAGGAAGGATGGATTACAGAAGGTCCTCTGTAGGGAGCAGAAGAATGGGGTGGCAGTGGGAGACCAGGTGCATGGCTCCTTTGGAAATTCTTCCCAGGTCTTCTGTTTCTCCAGAATCATGGCAACACTACATCAATCAACAAACCCCCTTCTTCTGAAAAATTAAACATATGGGATCTGCAAAAGGAGAACTTGTAACGTGTTTGCTGGGAAGAGATTTTGTAAAATAATTGCATTAATCTTTAAACTTCTAGAATAGGCCAATGAAAATTCAACAGGCAGTTTTGAAAATGATCACATGACACTGGTGTGTGCTGCAGCATATGCTTCAAAAGCAAGAAGAATTTTGCTACTGTTACATTAATTTAAGTTGGTATAGAAAATGTACTGTAAAGAGGAAATGTATTGGCTGAAAATATCCATAAAAAGACAGAGGTCCCCTCTCCTCTTCAGCTTCCTCAGAAGAGTCATCTAGGTGATGGTCACTGATCACAGAATCACAGAATGGTGGGGATTGGAAGGCACCTTTGGAGATCATGTAGTCCAAGCCCCCTGCCGAAGCAGGTTCACCTAGAGCAGGTTGGACAGGAATGCATCCAGGTGGATTTTTACTATCTCCAGAGAAGACTCCACAACCTTTCTGGGCAGCCTCAGAATAAGGAAGTTTTCCTCATGTTCAGATGGAACTTCCTGTGTTCCAGCTTGTGCCTGTTGCTCCTTGTCCTGTCACTAAGCACCGCTGAGAAGAGCCTGACCCCATCCTCTACCACTGCCCTTTAGATATTTATAAGCATTGATGAAATCACCTCTAAGTCTTCTGTCCTCCAGGCTAAACAGACCCAGGTCTCTCAGCCTTTCCTTGTAAGAGAGATGCCCCATTCCCTTGACCATCTTCATAGCCTTCCACTGGATTGACTCTCTCCAGTAGCTCCCTGGGATCTTAGTCTAGGACCTGGAAGGCAGCCTCAGAAGTTAATTGTCTTGAAATGAATCCCTTTGGATTTAGTTGATCAAAGCTATTACTTTTATCTAAGAAAAAAATATCTGATCTTTCTACTTTTGACTCTTCTTTACATTGTATGTTTCTGACTCCTCGTCACTGTTGTCCTCGTCCCACTTATTTTTATATATTGAAATTGTTGATTTCATGAGAAAAAATGGTTCTAGGTGGCCCTGCTTGAGCAGGTGGGGTTGGACAAGGTGGCCTCGAGAGGTCCCTTCCCACCTCAAGCTGAAAATGCAGAGATGTTCCACAGTTTTGCCGCAATGTTCAATCATGGAAGACCCTTTCACAACTGTTTCTCCTTAATCTTATGCTTAATCTTTTAATCTTAATCCATTCTTTGAAGCACTCCACCACTATTTGGTGATGCTTTATTGCAACAGAATTTTAATGTTGATGAGTATGTGGGAGCCATTGGACATCTCCATTTTGGCAGAACCATATTTAAATATTTTTCTTTCCACTGGAGACCAGCTCTATGGGGAGTCCTGGATAACAGGATGACCGTGAGACAAAAATGTGCCCTTGTGGCCAGGAAGGTCAATGGCATTCTGGGGTGCATCAAGAAGAGTAGCCAGCAGGTTGAGGGAGGTCATCCTCCTCTGCGCTGGTGAGGCCCCATCTGGAGCACTGTGTCCAGCTCTGGGCTCTCCAGTTAAAGAAGGAGAGGGAACTGCTGGAGAGGGTACAGCAGAGGGCTACAAAGATGATTAGGGGACTAGAACATCTCGTGAGGAAGGGCTGAGGGACTTGTGTCTTTTAGTCTAGAGAATACTGAGGGGGGATCTGATCAACGCCTATAAATACTTAAAGGGTGGGTGTCAAGAGGATGGAGCCAGTCCTTTTTCAGTGGTGCCCAGTGACAGGACAAGAGGGAACGGGCACAAAATTGAACATAAGAAGTTCCACCTAAACATGAGGAGGAACTTCTTTCCTATGAGGGTGGCAGAGCCCTGGAAGAGACTGCCCAGGGAGGTGGTGGAGTCTCCATCTCTGGAGACATTCCAAACCCACCTGGAGATGTTCCTGTGCAACCTGCTCTGGGTGGACCTGCTTTGGCAGGGGGGTTGGACAAGGAGATCTCCAGAGGTCCCTTCTAACCCCATGTGATTCTGTGATTCTGAGAATTATTAGACAGCAGCTAATAACTTTATTTTAAATGCTACATTTTAACTAAATGGGACATATTCCTCCTCACACTATGTAATAACAATTTTTTATGTTGTGGTCATATATCTACTATGAATGCTTTCATAAATGGCTGCCCTTTTTTCCATTAATGCTTTTGAGTCTTGACTTAACTAAGCCCTTATTGCATATACAATGGTACAAAAAGTACATGGTTAATGAATTTATATCATGTAAATATTTAATAATAGAAAGTTACCATCCAAAAAAAACCCCTTAGAACGAATTAAGTTTCAATGTACTTATTAGGGTGTTGACTACAAAGTTACATAACTTCTGTGGGCACTAGTGCAAAAAACCAGAGTAATTTTCTGCCATCATGAATATTTTATTAGTATTAATTTTTGACAAGGTACAAATCAGTCTACTACTGTGGGCTTCAGAGGCTGCCATGAGAGTTGGCCAACATTGACCTCCATGTCTTGTCCCTTTAAGGATAGGAGGAAATGGCCTCAAGTTGCACCAGGGAAGGTTCAGATTGGACATCAGGAAAAGTTTTATGCTGAGAGGGAATGGGCTGCCCAGGGAAGGGGTTGAGGCACCATCCCTGGAGGTATTTAGAAGACGGGTTGACATAGTGTTTAGTGACATGGTGTAGTGATGGTTTTTTATCAGTCAGGTTGATGGTTGGATGAGATGATCTTAGAGGTCCCTTCCAATCTAGACAATTCTATGGTTCTATGTGAGCTATGTGCAGATAACCCGTGAAATTGTGTGGCCACCAAGGCCAATGACAAGATTCCACTTGGCTTCCATGAAGTATTTCATTCACATGGTGAACACTTGGAAGAAACTCTTGTTGAAGTAGTGAGTTTGTGAGCCCTTTGGAGATTGTCTGAGCATAGCTAGGACAACCTTGAGGGGAAGACTGAAAACTGTCCCAGGAAGATGTTGGGGTGGCAGGGAGCAGATCCTGGTGGGCTGAAGATGGGCTCTGGCATGGCCCCACACACCTCCACTGCAGCATGCCTCCTGCCATGACCTGCCTCCTGCTCTGGCCACAGCCACACCAGGCATCTCAGCAGCAGAGAGCCACCCATGCTGCTGATGTGGCCAGTTGTCCTGGTCTTTGCGGTTTGGCTGTCACCCGCCAGCACAGGGGATCCATTTTGTTTCCATCCTGTCTTGGTTAGGAACCATCTGCCATCATGGCAGCAGTAAGGGCTGTGTGTGCCGCTCGACGCAGAGATGTCTGGTGGACATATCTCGAGGGCTTGACCTGCAGAAATGGACTTCACCTCAGAGGCAGATGCCACCGCGCTCCCACCCAGTGTCCTCTCAGGGCTGTGGGGTGAGGCTCCCCTGCCCAGGACCCCCACACGGCAGCTCCCACAAAGCCTCATGGGACAGGACTCCCCAGTCTGCTGGAGCCTTGGCCCCGCCATGTCTGCCATGGCCGCCAGAGCCTGTGAGGGGAGGTGTGAGCCATGCGCAGAGGTGCCTGCTGGGGCCTCCTCCAATGGGAAGCCTGGCTGATAGGCCTTCCCGCGCCCTATTGGCTGGGGGAAGGTGGGCGTGGCCTCCAGCCCCCACCGGGCACAAATGAGGTTTCACCCAACATGCCATGCAAAGCAGGAGAGAGCTTGCTGGGGGCGGGGGTTCACGTGGGCATGATGTCATCAGGCTCCTCCCACTCCAGGGTGATGTCACGGCCCCAGCTCTCGCGAGAGCCCCCAGTGGAGCCCCTTGGCGGGCGCAAGCAGGAGAGGCAGGTGAGAGGCCCTCTCCCCACCTCCAACCTGAGGCCCCGCCCCCCAGCCGCGCCCAGCTCCTCTGGGGAGCCAATGGGAGCGTTGTCCCCGGACTCTTCCCATTGGCTGGCTGCCTGGCATGCAAATGAGGCGTGGCGTCACTTCCTGGGATAAATCGAGCGCCATTTTCTCTTTCTGGCGGTGGATGAGGAGCGGGCGGGGGCTGGAGGGCGGGCGCGGGGCGGCTGAGGCGAGGTCGGTCCTGGGCCCCAGCGATGCCGCTGCCGCCCTCGCGGTGCGCGGACTGAGCGGGGCAGCAGCAGGCGGAGGAGGAGCCGCCGCGGGGCGGTGCGGCGGTGCACGGCGCGGTTAGGGGCGCGGCGGCCAAGGCGGCAGCGGCGGGGCTAGCGGTGTGAGGAGCAGGTAGGCGGAGGCTGCGGCGGGGGCGCCCGCGACCCGGCTGGAGCGGCGGCGGCTGTAGGAGACCGGCGGCGAGGCGGCAGAGCGGCGGCGGGCTCCCTCTGCAGCCCGGCCGGGTAGGTGCAGCGGGGTGAGGCGGCGGCGCCAGTAGGCGGCGCCCGCAGGCGGCCCGCCCTGAGGGGCGAGGGGAGGGGGGGCGCGGAGGCGCGGTAGCCGTCGGGGCGAGGTGTTGGGCTGTCAGTGAGCGCCGGTTTCAGCTCGCCTCCCTGGTGGTTTTCACCTCGGCGGAGAACTGGGAGCCCAGACCCCACCTCGCCCCAGGGCTGGCGGGCTTCGCTGGGGGGGCGGGCGGCGAGGATCCGTGAGGCGAGCAGGAGTGGGGCTGGTGTGTCTACCAGGGGGCGCCGGAGGGGTTTATGTTGAAGCCCCAGCGGTAGCTGGACCGCTCCAGGCGGCTCTCGTCAGGCCTTGGGGCTGTCAGCCCCCCTTGCGGTCACCTCTGGGGGGCAGCCGGGTAGTGTCGGTGCCCCTTGGCGTGCTCTGGAGGGCTTAAGGGGGCGCGGATGGGGCATAGCCGGCGGGACGGTGGCCACTGGCGCCTTGCGGGGCGCTCCCGCCGTGGCTGGCTTGGCTAAAGCCCAGCCCGTGGTGCGCCCCTGGGGGTAGCCCCCTTGGGCTGGCAGAGGAGCGATGCCCATTGCCCCTGCCCGCAGCCCACTCGAGCAGAGGAGAGACTTCCGGGTTTGCCCATGGTTGGAAGCAGAAATTAGCCTAATGAGGCTTTTTTTTAACACGGGGAAGACTCGCTGCTTTATGACTCCTGTTTGCTAAATGGCTGGTTAGGACCACTTTTTTCTTTTACTTAAGGTTGTTCCTTGGGAACTCTTATCGCTTAACAGGTTGTCTCAAAGTCTGTGAATGAAAAGTCTTAATTAGTTCTAGGCAATGTGGGTATTTAAAACAGTTTGTGGAAACCTGTAGCGTGCGTGGAAGTAGTATGTGTGCAAAATTAGACCTGAAGTGTTAATGGAATGCAGAATTATATTGCGTATTCTTGTGGTGCTTCAGCAATCCATAGATGTTTGAAGAACAAAAAAGTTTTATGAAGGATGTAAACAAACATAACCTGTACAATGCAAATGATTAAAACCATTTGAATATGCTTGCCTTGTGCTCAAGAGCAAGTAGTGGGAAGTTTGTCTTGCCCTGATTTGTAAATGGAATGTAAGATAGATATTTGACTTCTGCTGCAACAGCTCATAGTTCTGTACTGTCAAAACTATGAACAACTCCCTTTCAACTGATAAATACTTGAGTTCTGACAGGTGGTGAGGAATTGGTTGTTTTCCTTAAAAATTTTCTGTCAAAAATACCTGTTTGAACCTCAGGAAGTTTTAAAAGCTTATAATGAAATACTTAAAATTCACTCTTGGGATCCCAAATCCAGTCTGTATTCAGGAAATCTTGGTGTTCCTTTTAATAAACTTTCAGTTTAATTGTGAACAAAATAAGTGGATTTCCTAAGAGCGATATTTGGGCAAACTGTGTATAATAAATATGCTATACAGGTAATTTCATAAAGGTTTTGTAAAGAAAAAAATGCCCCTAAACATAGCAAATCTTTGAACACAGCCAAGAGCATGTTATATTTTGGGCAAGCACTTTTTTACACGAATGCATTTTTATAATGCCTTATGTTTTACCACTGGGAACTTCTTGATTTGGGTTAAATCTTGTTGACCACTGGTAGATCTGCCATGTGTTTAAACACTTAAGGCTGTGCTACAGGTTTCAGCAGACAGATTTAATTTATTTCAGTTATTCAGGTGGTGGGTTATCTGTGCTGTGGACTGTTCTGTGCGTCTCTAGTCGCTCCTGGCTGACTAGTCTGACTCTACAAATGCAGTTGTAGCTCTTCCTAGAGTAGCTGGGCTTGGTGTGTGACTCCTTTGCTCGCATATGCCTGGGGCTCGTGAGTCCTGCAGGATTGGAGTATGCTCTGCATAGATGCTCAAGTCATCTAGAATGAGCTTGGGTCCTGCTGGGTTCAATTTCTGGCTAATGCCGGTCCTCAAGGGAGTCAAGCTCTGTGTGAGTCACAGTGCTCTACAAAGCCTCCATGAGTTTGAATTGTGTAATCCCTTCTTCTCTTCTAACTAGTCTTGAAGACTTGATTCTGTATTAATAAAGCATTATGTTTAAACCACAGTAGCTAAAGTTGGTGATCTCACTTTATTTTGATTTTTTTAGGTAAGATGCAGGCTGATGTGCTGCCTCTGTTTATGTAATCACATACCTTAATGCTTTTTACTGTCTTAACAGCTATTCAATAATTGCCATCTTTGTGTTGGATTAGATGGCTGTTTTAATATTTGTGATATAGCCAAGAAGATAACAAAATTATTGTGACTATGAGATCTATAATTTGAGATCCCTAAAGGTTTCTGATTTAGTTGCACACAAAAAAATTTCTCGGATGTCTATCAGGTTGCACTTGGATAAAAATTGGAATTTAAGAAGATAAAGTAACGTTAATTTTGTTAACCAGAAATAATCTTCATAAGTTTTATTACTGTTTTTTTCCTGTGGTTAGTTTAATTTTAATTTGCAACAAATAAAATAATAAACAAGATATTATCCATCCTAATCAATTGACTGTTTTTCTTCCCAGGAGTCAAATTTTTCAAAGCTGTTAAAACCCCTAGAGATGTTGATAGGGAGCTATATATATGCCTTTGGTATCACCAATGTACCCTTAAATCCAGTTAGATCTCTCTCAGAAGGTGCAGATAAGAGTCTAGGGAATGGAACTGTATGTGTAAGATGCAGTTGAGCAGATACCCAGATGTGATTTCTTGGTAGGCTCGTAAGCTTATCAACCAACAAAATTGATAAGAGTGAAATTTAGCAACTTGCATTCTTCTGGGCACTTCCTCAGCCTGCCCATCCTCCTAGCTGCTGGCCTTGCCAGCTGGTGTTCTTTAGATTCTGAGAACCGATAGATCGTGTGCTCTCATTTAATTTTCAGGAATTAAGTAGTTATAATTGTTTTCTCAACTAATATTGAACTATCCACTTCTAATCAGTTTACTAAAATAATTAAACGTAAAGAATTTTTTATTGGCCCTTGGCAACTCTGATAACTGCTGAAATAAAGTTGGTAAATGAACCTTTAAAAATCCTTCCCACCCAAATATTCTCAAACCTGAAAGTCTCTGTAAAAATCTCTTCTAGAGTTACTAATAGCAGTTTACTAGATAAAGAGGTGTAAAAACTAACACTGCCTGAACTTCCAAAGTAGATAATAGGAAAGGACAAAATTCCATAAGACTCTCATAATTTCCCTAATATAAATGTCTCTGTGAGCTAGAGGCTGGTGAAGGACAGCTTCCGAGGAACACATCTGGAGATCTGGCTTCTGTTTAGATTATCTGGTGTCTCAAAAAGGGTTACATTGCAGCCTCTTTCTCTCTGGGCCTTCTAATAGGGTTCTCCTCTAGCTGCCTGTTTTAATGAAATAACTAGGAATACCTGATTATCTAGTTAATGGTTGGATTTTACTGGGTGTATTTGCATGCGCATTGAAGGCACATCTGTGCATCTTCCTTGCCCCAGCTCCATATTTAATTTGGTGGCATATGCCTAGTTTCCTTAGGAACACAAACTGAAATGGTGCTGATTTGATGTAAGGAAAAAAAAATCTTTCACTGTAAGCGTAGCCCATCCGTGGAAGAGGTTGCCTAGAGGTTTGCAAGACCTACTGGCCAAGAGGAGAGCACCCTGGTTGCAATTCATTGATGAGCCTGCTTTGGATAAGAGTCTGGACTGGGTGTCCTCTTGAGGGCCCTTCCAAGATTAATGATGGTTGTTCTGAGAAGTAGACTAAAATGAAGGCAAATAGAAACTTCCCATCTTGTGATGATTTTCTGCTTTGGAAAGGTGAAATGATAGTATTTCCATTTTTCTAATGCAGAGAAGTTACAGTCGAGCACAGTTACTTGGCAAACTAGTAGTGTTTGGTTAGTGAGATACCCCCCAGGCTGTTACTTTGTTTAGACTAGTGTTAAAATACAATACTACTAGAAGGGAAGTGCTGCATTTGTGATCTTTGTTGAAAAGCTGAACATAGTTGGATGTTACAATATATGACTGAAAACGTTGTAGAAATGGAGGGAACCTTTGGTGTTTCATGAACTCCAGTTTGCTATATTGTTATGGAGGAGTTACTAAATGAACAGTGAGTGAAAGAGGAGATTGATGGGAAACATGACTGAGCAAGGCTTGAATGACCTTCTTAGAACTGAACTTGGAACATCAGCTGCTGTAATGATATTTTTATTTTCACTGAACTTCACTGGATTTTGTTAGAGTTGGAAGGGACCGTAGAGATCATCCAGTCCAACTCCCCTGCTGAAGCAGGATTGCCCAGAGCTAGAGCAGGTCACTCAGGACGGCATCCAGGTGGGTCTTGAAGATGTCCAGAGAAGGTGACTCTACCACCTCCCTGGGCAGCCTCTTCCAGGGCTCTGCCACCCTCACTGTGAAGTAATTTTTCTCTCATATTTGAGTGGAACCTCCTGTGTTCCAACTTATGCCCGTTGCCCCTCATCCTCTCACTGGCAACCACTGAAAAGAGTCCAGCTCCCTCCTCTTTCAACCCACCCTTTAGATACTTGTCAACATTAATAAGGTCTCCCCTCAGCCTTCTCTTCTCCAGGCTAAAGAGTCCCAGCTCTCTCATCTTTTCCCCATAAGGGAGATGCTCCAATCCTTGAATCCTCTTCGTTGCCCTTCTTTGGACTCTTTCCAGTGGCTCTTATGGCTCTTCTGTCCCTCTTCAAGAGGGACCCAAGGGTCCCTCTTGAACTGAGGAGCCCAGAACTGGATGCAGGATTCCAGTTGTGGCCTCACCAGTGCAGAGCAGAGGGGGAGAATGACTTCCTTTGACCTACGAGCCACGCTCTTCCCTACACAGCCCAGGATTCCGTTGGCCTTCCTGGCCACAAGAGCACACTGCTTGCTCATTGTCATCTTGCTGTCTACCAGGACCCCCAGATCTTTCTCTTTGGAACTTGTCTCCAGCACATC
>BJBW01012824.1:0-16889 GCA_004320125.1 Scolopax mira | reverse complement strand
CCTGGACAAAATTTCCCTGGCATTAAAATTCCCCCTTGGAGCCAGGAATGCAGTAGGAATTTAGCATCCATCCCGAAGATGGGAGCAACTCTGGCTTGGGAGAAGGACTGTGTTTTACAAGCGAGCTACTAATTGCCTGGCTCTGTCAGCCCTGTCTTAACCCTTTGCAAGTTATTTATGAATATACCCTTACTAAATGACTAAATTGACTTGCTAATAGGAAATGAGAGGTGACAACGTACCTGGAAAATAAAATTTTAAAAAAATGGAACAAATAAATCTCCAAACCAAACCCATGGCATATTCAGCTGCATAAATCCCACAGTGGTCCTTGCATCACGTTGTTCAGTCTGAGGGAGAGGAGGCTGAGGGGAGACCTTATCATGCTTTATGACTACCTAAAGGGGGGATGTAGAGAGAAGGGGGTGGGTCTCATCTCCCAAGTCACAGGAGACAGGACAGGGGGAAATGGCCTTAAGCTGCGCCAGGGGAGGCTTAGATTGGAGATTAGGAAACATTTCTTCATGGAGAGGGTTATTAAACCTTGGAATGGGCTGCCCAGGGAAGTCGTTGAGGCACCATCCCTGGGGTGTTCTAAAGACAGGTTGACGTAGTCCTTAGGAATATGGTTTAATGATTTTTGATGGTTTGACTAGATGATCTTTAAGGTCCCTTCCAACCTAGACAATTCTATGATTCTAGGGGGAAATATGCTGCCTCACTCCCATCAGAGGACAGCAAGCTCTCTTCTCCCAAGTCACAGATGATAGGACAAGGGGTAATGGCTTCAAGTTGCACCAGGGGAGGTTCAGGTTAGATATTAGGAAATAATTCTTTCCTGAAAGGGTTGTCAGGCATTGGAATGGGCTGCCCAGGGAGGTGGTTGAGGCACCATCCTTGACGGTGTTCAAGAGATGAGTTGATATGGTGCTTGGGGATATGGATTAGTAGTGGATTGGTGGTGTTTTGAGTGTGGTGTGGGGCTTGGGATTTTTTGTGGTTTTGTTTTGGTTTTTTATTGTTTGGTTTGGTTTTTTGTTTGGGGATCTTTTGGTTTTTTTGGTTTTGGTTTTGGTTTTGTTTTTTTCATTTATTGGGCTAGTTGATCTTAAAAGGTTCCTTCCAACCCAGGTGATTCTGTGATTTTGTGAGATCGGGTCAGGGAGGATGGAAGAGGAGGAGAAAAGTATTTGAGAAATATTTGTCAGATGGGAAGGAATCTGCCTCACTTTCAGCACCTTCATCAAGTGCTTTCTCATTTCATTTAGCAAATGGGAAGGATTGTGCCAAAAATAAGGGGCAGCCAGATTGAATCTAGCCCAGGGTGCCCTGCAATGGGTAGCAGACCCAGCAGCAGCCTGTGGATGGGCAACAAGAAGCCCCAGCACAAGTTAGTAGTGGATAAAGAGCTTTTTCGCTTGCCTTAGTTGCTTGGCCAAGCTTTGCAGCTCCAGGGACTGAGTCAGGATGGAGTCCTGGTGGTGGGGAGAGGGCTGGTCCATGGTGATTGGTGGAGCATGGCTGGGTCCTAGGTGGAAACATGATGTTTTGGAGGTTTTTTTTTGTTCTCCTGCTCAGAATCTTGTCCATGTGATGAAAAAGGGCTGCAAAGGGGCTTAGGAGAATGGGGCTCAGGTGGGGTCCCTCGTCACTATTTAATGGTTCCTGCCACCCCAAAGCCCTTATTGCATCCTGTCTCTACAGACAGGAAAACACAGCTCAGATCATCCTGAAAAAAAATATACACAGATCCCAGAGACAGCAGATTGCCCCCACCTGCTTGTACACTGCCCGTTCTCTCACACTGCCTCTCTCTCCCTAATGAAGCCTCTTATTAATTGCTGTGTGACGTGAGCTAGCAGGGCTGGAGCACAGGCTCATACACACATACAGGTCCCTAACACTGAGGGGAGCATCTCCTCTCCTGCACACCACAGGGGTGAAACCACGTGTGGCCCTGATATCAAACTAAAAAAAGCCGAGGTGAGACTCCTTCCAGAGCTTAGACTCAGCATTCAACAACAAAAAAACCCGACTTACAACTGGAAATACCCAAGGGTTTATCAGCATATTTATGTCAGGGCTGAAGGGATGCTGAGTGGTGGGGATGAGGAGCAGCAAGAGCTGAGTGATGGGATACGGACAGGCAGCCTGGACCCATCACAGGAGAGAGATGGCTCTTTATACAGAACTGACTGAGGGTTTGCTTTTTTTTTTCCCTGCAGCCTTTTTCCTCAGGAGAAAAAAAAAAAGTTTTGTTGAAGACGATTTTTTCACAGGAAGGTGTTGAATTCAGCAATATTTTCTGAAGAAGAAGGAGAAACACCTCGGCAGCGTTGCTACACTTAAATCCGTCTTTTTTGGTTTCATACTTCGCACTCTGCTTTAATTATAGCTTTATTCTCATGTACGGCATTCGAGAGTGTATTTATGATTTTTGAATCATCTCACACACACACACACACACAAAAATTATGCTGAAAGAAAATGTTTTCTGAGATTTAATGGTCCCTGGTTCACTCCTCCTCTCCCAAGCTCTGGCATGCCTGGAGGGATGGGCAGCCCCAGCAGCCTGGCGAGATGTATCCCACCCAGCCCAGCTCTTCCTCCCCAAACTGTCCTGTTTCTCATGGTTTTGGGCCCAGCTCTGTGTGTGTGCCAGGAAAGGGCACTGGAGGAGTGGAGCTCCAGCTTTGGAGATGTTGCAAAACCCCCCTGCGATTTTTATTTTTTTAATCTCTATTTGGTCTGAAGGCATGGGACAGGATGGAGAATGAATGGTCAACAGGAATTGCCTACAGTCAAATAAATGCCATGCAGGGGGCACATCTCGGGTCTCACCAGGATTTTTGGGCTGCTTGGCTGTTTGCAGGGCTTGTGGCTGAGCAAAACCCCGGCGCTGCTGAGGGCTGAGAGGGTTTGGTTGGTACCTGAACTTCTAGGCAATTAATGGGTCTTTGCCCATCAGCCATGCATCCCAACACGATCCCATCTCTTCTCCCTCACCATCATCCCAGCCAGATCCTGTGTGTAAACCAAGCCCATTTTATGTGCCATACAGTGACTAAGGCAAACAGCACTTGAGCTTTTCCCAGTTTACTGGAAAAATAAACCTGCGTCTGGGCTCTTCACCAGGGTTTGGACTGTTAACCCAGTTCAAAAAAAAAAAAAGAAAAAAACTTAAAAAAGGAGTTTTACAGGGCCAGGGGCCCTTTTGGTCAAAGGAAGTAAGAAAGCTCATCATTTTGTGGTTATATATTACTAACTGGGTTTTATATACATATGTCCCCAACCTGGACATGAGAAAATTAACCAGGGGGAGGAATTCATCCTCAGTTTAAAAAGAAATAACAAAAGTTCCTAACATGACTTGGCTCTGCCTGCAAAGAGCATCGTGGAAGCACTTGGAGCCAGCCCTGTTCCTGCCCTTGGGAATGTGAAAACGTGCCGACTTGTGCGCGCAGGAGCCCTGGGCTTTGACGGGCAGCACTATGCTGCTGCAGCCAGTTGCTTGGAAAGGGAAATTCAATACTGGGGTTTCCAGTGTTTCCTTGGTTTCACAGTCTCCAAAGTCCTCCCCAGACATTTGGAAGTGTTCAACACCTGCCTGGAAACGCTTTTAACTGCTCCTACCGACTGGCCCGCAGGGGCTTGCAGCAGCTCCCTCCTACCAGTTAAGGATATGCAGAACATCCAGAAACAGGCAAAAAGCCAAACCCATGGGGGGAGGGGAAAAACCCCAGCTAGAAATTGCAAGGAGCTGGAAGTTGTGCTGCATCGCTCACGGAGCCTCTTAATTCTGTGACAACCCAAGCTGCTGACAGACTTGGTGGGTCTAAAGACCAGATGCAACTTTAACCCGTCTCCAGAAAAGGCATTAAATGGGAAGAGCTGATGCTCTCAGCTGTCTCTTGTCCCTGCTTAAGGAAAAGGCTTCCTGAACCCACCTGGTCTCAAACTTCCATCTGTTCAGTATCAACCCAGAGATGAACAAAGTCCTTCAGTACCCCTTGGGCACCAGGGCTTATGCCCACTCCTGGCACAGGGTGGGACTGGTCTGCCTCACAATGCTGTGGGGACACTGTGGCAGCACCCCAATCCTGTGTCCCAGCACCTAACCCCCTCCTCAACAGCTTTTGGGTGAGGACCATCAGCATTGGTGCCATCCTCCTCCTCTCCACACACCTTGTCTCCCTCCTCCATAGGGATTTCCAGCAAAGATTTCCATCCTGCTCCCCTCATCAAAGAGGGGGGGAGGCACTTTTGGGGGCACAGTTTGCTTTAAACCTTCCTGCTAAGGAGACATCAGAGCAGCTTTTGAAACCTGTCCTAGAGACACAGTGGAGGTTGAGTTGGTGGTTGGTTGGGGTTTTTTTTGGGGGGGGGGTGGGGTGGTACTTGTGTCAATCCTTTGCGTCTCCATTTTTGCATGCTTTGATTTTTTCCCCCCCCCAACCCAGTGTTTTAAATGGGACTGCAATAACCAGCTGGGGTTTTCTGCTGGATTTATTTATCTGCAGCTTAAGCCCAGAGGTGGGAAATGCCACCCAACACGTCTGTACAGCTCCAGAGTGAGTGGCAGTGATTTGAGGGGCGGGTTTGGGAAATCGATGGAGTGTTTCACCATTTCTGGGAACGGCCCATCAGGCTGGATGGGGGAAGTTTTGCAGTCCAGCCATCCTTCTCTTTGCTGGCTCTCTGGCAAATCAGCCCCAAAGCCAGAATTATTTGACAGCAGAGTGCAGCTCCAAGTTTTGTTTCTCCTAGCCTCTGCAGAAATGTGCCACCAAACCCACCTCTCTGACTTCATGGAGGGAGTACTGCCCTGGGGAACAGGAATAAGTCAGGCTGGCTCTCAAAAAAAAGGAGGTGGAAAGTTCTGGGTGTGTCATTAGTGCTGCTCTTCATGCTGAGGTCTAAGAGAGTTTGAAGCTGTGAGAGGCAAGGATGAGAGGCAGGGCACAAGATATCTACTTGCAAAAGGATTGGTTGATCCCAGGTGGCACGTCACCTTCAGGATTTCATCCTGAACCTTGCAGAAACATACCAGCTGGTGTGCACAGCATTTACCAGGCTGCAGGAGACCCTCAACAGGGCCAGGAGGGCAACACTGCAACATCTGCTGCGCAGGTATATATATATATACTATATATATGTAATATACTATATGGTCCGCCTCAATTTTTTTAGGTACGACCCAAAAAACACATCAAAAAAATGCCCCTCCTAATCCTGCAAGGCAGAGGGCAAGAACTATTCAGCTTCTGACACTACTGCACAGAATACAGTAACATCTCACAGATGCCAGGGTACCAAAAATAATTATCTCTTGAGAGAAGAAGCAGTCCTGGCAGATGGCTCCATGGGACACAGTGAATGCAACAAGGTTAGCAAATCCCCTGTCAACACCATAAGGTCCTATCCTGAGCCCACAGGCTCACCATGGCTGGTCCAAGAGCAGCCCTCAGCATGGAGGCATGCACCCGTGGAGTTTCTGCAAGTTCTCAATCCCTGCTGGACCTCTTCATTTAATTAACTTGAAGGACTTTGGAGCTTAGACCATCACTTTACACTGGTTGGAGGTGCCATGCAGGGACCTGTTTGCACCCCGAGCACTGCGGCAGCAGCTGGGACCATGGTCCATCCCAAGGAGGAAGGCTGAAGAGAAGCTGCATGAGATACTGGCATGGGTCAGGGCAGCTCAGCAGCTCTGAACTGACTTGAACTCAGGTTTGGGAAAACCCCAGCCACCGCAAGTCCTGCCACGCCACGTTCCTGGCAATTCCCCTTTTATGCTCCATGAGTAAGAAGTAGCTAAAAAAATATATCAAAGATCCTGGAAGCCTGTTCCCTATTAAACTTAATATCCCAAGCTTTATGGGTATGTGTCACTCCAGGAGAGAGTGAGCTGTGTTTAAAATACAAGTAAAACATCAGTTTCTTGATGCAGAAATAGCTCTTACTTTACATTTCTGCATGAGGTCCTGGCATGACTTAGTGCTGCTAAGCCCTGCTGTAATAACATGTAAAGGAAAACTCAACCCAGACAGCAAGAAATATGTATTTTATAGGGCTAAATGTAAAATCATCCATCTAAGAAAAACCATGCAGGTCCTATTTGCAGGTGGCAGGCTATGTCAGGGTAAGTGATTTTTGGTGATCAGCAAACCATGAGCTCCCAGAGCCCCAGCAGTGTCTGAAGGCACAAGTGTTTGCTATATAAAAAGAAGGAGGTGGAGTCCCTTAGGAGCAAAAGACCCCTCATATTGATGCCAAAGCCAGGAAGGAGGCCTGGACAGGAGCCCAAAGGTGCCATGCACACACCCTGGAGGGAGGCACCGAAGGATGTGCTTCCACATCAGAAAGATAAAGCCCAGGCTGGATGGTTTTCCTAAAGGACATCCCCCCGACTTAGGTAAGAATTTTGGCATGTGGGATGGAGAAGGTGACAACAGCTGTCCCTTCCGGCATGAAAATCCACCCTCTTTGAGGGTATTTTCCCCTCCTGCTGAAGTCAAAGGAGGATGATTGCAAGGGACTCACTTTTCCATCACGATGGGAATAGGAAATCAGGTTCCTGCCTATTCCACCAAGAACATCCTGCAGGGGTTCAGGAGGCCCCACAGCATCCAGGTAGGGTGCTGCAGGTGCAGCTCCACGTCACAGGCAGTTTCTCGTTTCCCTGCAGCCAGCTCCTGAAAAAATATCCTGGCAAGCATCTGGCACCCCCAAGAGAGTTAAGACTAAGTCAATGTTTCCGCCATCAACCTCATTTTCAAGGGGCCAGTAACTCTTAATGTTTGGGCTCTCAGGAGGCCCAAACTTGGCACAGAAGCACATGGCCCAGATGTAGTTTTATTTGGTAATAAATAGCTTAAATCTCATAAGCCTTTTTTTTTTTTTTTTTTTTGGCTTAAACATGTAAAATGGGAAAAGAGAAACGTGTGGGATTTTTTTTTTTCCCTACCTTCCAATAATTTTGGAACAGCAGTTTATATTGAATAATGACAGGGTGTTTTTGTGGTGTGGTTTTTTCAGATCTACAATGCCGTTTCTCAAATATCTTGCCTTTTTAATATCTTCTCTTTAACAGGATCAATGCCCTTTTCCCAGCACAACGCCAGCTCTGCAGCCTGAGATTTCCAGGGGTGAACTCACTACCCTGGATTATTCGATCTTTGGTGCAATAAGGCTGATGTTCAGGAAGAGTTAAAACACGGCAAAATTCCCCAAGCCCTTTAATCAATGTCGTTAATGTTTTGAGGATGGATTGCTGTTTTAATTGTGCCCCTGTGACACCCCACTTCCTTAGAGTTCAGGCAGTTATTGCAGCCCAGCACGATCGAGAGAGCCCCTGGGTGAACGTTGGTTTTCTGTAGCTCTCTGCCCGGATTTTAGCACTTTCAGGTTGACCCCAAATGCAGACTTTGCTCTACTGAGCCCAGCTACTTTCCAGTGGTCAAGAGCCAAGGAAGCAGCCCAAGCCCCCAGCCCAAGAGCTTGGCTGCCCTTCAAAAGTCCAGCTCAGCTGGAGCAGAGAAAAATAGCAGTGATGTTGCTCATATGTTCAACTCCAGACACCGGAGGGTCCCCTGGGCTACTGTCCAACTGGTGCCACTATCTGAATGCTCTGTTATCGACAGGGCTGGAGGCATCAGGAGGCTGCCAGGTATGGGAGCGTTGCTGATACGAGGAACTGGTCAGGGTCGTGCAACATGGTCCAAGGAGGACTCAGCAGATGTTACTTTAGGAAAATGTCCTAGAATGGTTTGTGTTGGAAGGGACCTTAAAGATCATCCAGTTCCAAGCCCCCTGCTCTGGGCAGGGACACCTCCCATCAGATCACATCGCTCAAAGATTCGTCCAACCTGGCCTTGAACCCCTCCAGGGATGGGGCAGCCACAGCTTCTCTGGGCAACCTGGGCCAGACTCTCACCACCCTCACACCAAAGAAGTTCTTCCCCAGATCTCATCTGAATCTCCCTCTTTCAGTTTAAAACTGTTACCCCTCACCCCCCTCCCTGCCCTAATCAAGAGTCCCTCCCCAGCTTTCCTGGACCCCTTTTTGGGACTGAAGAGGCTTTAAGATCTCCCATTCTTCTCCCATTCTTTCAGCCTGTATTCATAGTAGAGATACTCTGTCCCTCTGCTCTTTCCTTGGGGTAGGGATCCATATGTTGTCCCCTCTGAGCCACATTCCCATTTGTTGGGAGGGACAATTGAGTGCAACCCTACAGGGTTGGAAATTTTTCCCCAAAACAGCTGCCCACCACCTTCTCCATCTCAACACCTGGTCTGCAACCCAACAGCATTTACAGAGCCTCCCCATGCACTTGTCCTATGTCTCAGCATCCCCACATCCCAGCAGACCCAGAGAAGTACTTGCAAGAGAAGTATGGGGAATTTGCTGGCTGGAAGCAAGGCAGGTGGCAGAGCCCATTCCATGTCCCAGAAGGTCCCAGCCTGCCACCAGTCCCTGTGTACATGTAGTCTCCAGGAAGGATGGGACAGCCCATCTATGGTATGGATTTGCACAGGATCCTGGTGACTTACTGAATGAGGGAGTAGTGAATCAGAAAGAAAACTCTCAAATAGATAGGAACATTTTGGGGCACCTTAAGCTACACAAGGCACTTTACAAAGCATGCAGGAGACCTCACGGCAAAAACTCACTCATGTGAAACTACTCTGACATGAAATAGCAACTGCACCCAAGGAAGATGCATCCTCCTGCATCTGTGAGGCCATTGCAGGAATTTTTCAGTGGTTTCTGCGTCCAAAGCTACCTCCAACCATAGTGAGGTCTTCCCACTTTTTTTTTTTTTTTTTTAAATTTTAGTTTTAAAGGTAATAGGGTGACAGTCATTAAATTACTTTGAAGAAGCAAACCCAACTAAAACAGGAAAGTTGTTACAGAGCCAAAAGATTATTCCATGTGAATATTAAAGACACAGGAACTACCAACAAATCCAGAGGGAACCAAGCCAGATGATGAGGGAGGCTCATGTGCAAACCTGCAGCCCCTGGTTTCATGTCTTCTCCAGCTGCTGTGGGAGCAATGTGGGGCTCAAGCAGGGGAAGAAGGTGCAGGGGAGGAGGAGAGGGATCCCAGCAGCAAATTCTTCTCTCTCCTTCAAGCAAAGCACAGCTCCCAGCAGTCTGCTCCCCATCAAACCAGTTCAGGGAGAGCTAAACTGGGCACCACAGGGTGAGAAACGGGGCTGAGCCCAGAGTCCTCATGTCACATCATAGAATCATAGAATTGTCTAGTTTGGAAAGGACCTTCAAGATCATCTAGTCCAACCATCAACCTACCCCTGACAAAAATCACTAAACCATATTCCTAAGGACTACGTCAACCCGTCTTTTGAACACCTCCAGGTGTTCAAGGTGCCTGGGATGGTGCCTCAACCACTTCCTAGGGCAGCCCTTTCCAATGCCCGACAACCCTCTCCATGAAGAAATGTTTCCTAATATCCAATCTAAACCTCCTCTGGTACAACTTGAGGCCATTGTCCCTTGTCCTATCTCCTGTGACTTAGGAGACAAGACCAACCTCCGCTTCTCTACACACCCCCTTCAGGTAGTCATAAAGCATGATAAGGTCTCCCCTCAGCCTCCTCTCCCTCAGACTGAACAACCCCAGCTCCCTCAGCCTCTCCTCATAAGACCTTCATCGACCACTTGGGGGGCACCTCATGGGATGGAGAGCATCAGGGACCCAAGGGACCTGCTGGGAGAAGAGAGTATTTCTCAGCAGGGGATAAGCCAAGCCAAGTGGCCTTAAGACACAGGTAGAGGGGTGGGTTACTGAAGCAGTCGAGTTTATCTCCCTTCACCTGTTTTCTTTCAAAGAATTGCCTCCTCCCACTGTGCCCGGGAGCAAACCACCCACCTGGGACCCGAGCTGACCTCCCACTATGATTTTTACCATTCCTGACAGTGGCTTTGCCGAGCTTGCTCAGACAGAAACATTTCTCCCCTCTCACGTGGATGTTGCTTTTATTACATCCACCTTGGAAAGCCACACGCTGCTGTTCAGTGTAGCCAGCAAGCACAGCAGGTACGGGCAGCCCTCAGCCCTGCTGGACCAGCAAACCCCCTCAGAGAAGCCCATTAGCAGGTTGCCACCATCACCTTGCTTTCCCAAGCCAGCCTGGCTGTTGAGAAACAAAACCAGCTCCCGGGGCTGCCCATAACAGACACAACAAAATAAAGAAGAGGAGTTTTAGTTACAGGTTGCAGAGTCACCTGTAAATTGTTGTTTATAGGGCTGGTTAAGTGCCCCATAAACACAAATAGTGTCAGTGACTGGAGTTAGGTGAGGTGTCACCCGGAGGGGGAGGAAGGAGGGATGCTGTGGTAGGGAAAGCACCTGTCCCCAGGGCTTTTTGCACACCAGGCACTTTTTTTAACTTCACTCTTGCATCCACCCACGGGTTTTCAGGATCAGCCACTGCCTGCCACCTCTGAGGGGAGATTTCTCTCACGCTGATGGGTTATTTCATGTTTGCAGGGTTTTAGTGGTTTTAATGGGTGTGAAGTTCAGCCAGGCGCCTCCAAACTCCTGCTCTTGGACCTCTGGAGGCTGTGGGAGACCCAGTGTCAGACGCCAGACATCGGTCTAGGGAGAATTACTGAACCCACTTAGACCAGCCATCCGTGTCAGCACAAGAGCTGAGGAATTTGCCAGCTAATTAGCACAATACTATTAGGAGAAATGTTGGTGGCCTTGTGGAGCAGCCCGCAGCCTTGTTGAGCTCTTTCCATGAGTCTATTCCCTGGTTAAACTGATACTTTGACTCTGTTTTTCCCAAATCAAATTGATCTCCAGCACTGGCCCCGCACAGACAACCTCTATGTCAGATGAAGCTTTTGAAAGACCAGATTTTCAAACAAATGCAGCATGTTGTGATGTACCTAATGGACATCCAGGCACAGCCCAGCAGATGCAACCACACAGCAGACCATAGCCCAACAGGACTAGCTGTTCCCACCTCGTTGGGAGCCTAAACAAGCAGACAATCAATCTCAGAGTGGCTCAAGCTTTCCTCCACCCCCAGAAACTCATCTTTCAAAACGTTTGTCCACCCATTGAGGCCACCCCCAGAAGCCAGGATGGGAGGCTGGCAGATGGGCAACGCTCCGTTTCACAGCTGCTGATTAAACCGGCATGACGATGCTTGGCAAAACGCCAAATTAATTAGCGCTGGCCACATGATCTACAAGTCCCTTTTGGCTTTATAAAATAAAATACCTAAGAGTTTTCCGAATTCATTCTATCATACCTCACCAGCTTGACATTTTCCCTTGAATTTGCTGTTCCTGAAGTTGCATCTCTCTTTCACGGGGAACTTGTGCCATTTTTAGACTCCCTGAGTTTGAACGTGCAGCAGAAGGAACTCGGAGCCTTTATAGCTCCTGGCCTTTTGGAGAGGATGGACTAATCTTTGGCTGATATTTAGCAAAAGCTTGTGGTGCCACACGCGACCTCCTGCTTGATATTGTTATGACCTTTCAGCTTCGTTTGTGAAGCCATCCGAAATCTGTTTGAACTCAGTTCCTCTGCAGGGCCCTTCAAGCAGACTTTTTGTGCCGTGGTGAATCACAGCACACCCAAATTAGTTGTTTCTGTCCTTAAATGGCATGGAGGGACACCTACCCAGCAGAGTGAGAACCAGGTTGGTCAATGCACCCTGTTTTATAGAGGAGGAGATGGGGGCTGGGCAGATGACAAAGCTTTCCTGGGCAGGAGAAGTGGTGGATGGTGGACCCCAGACCAGACCCTCTCCTCTGCGCGTGTCCCCTGAAAAGGCATTTGTACAACTGCAGGTCTCTGACGTGCCCTTCCCTTCCCCGCTGCCTCCTGGGGATGCTTCAAGAACTGAAGCCACCATTTCCCCTACCACCAGCCAAGTTCTCCCACAAACGCCCTGTGCTTGCAGGGCATTTACATATACCACCACCACCCAGGGCTCCCACACCCTTTAGTGAGTTACCATTGCTAGTAAGATGAACCAAAGGAGACCAACAGGGTTGACTTTCTACTGGTAGCAGCCTAGATACCCTTTTTTTGCCTTACATGAACCATTTTTCCCAGCAGCAGGTTTTTTGTGTGCTTTCTGCCCTGCAAAGCATGGACACACATCACCAGGAGCGGAAAGAATCACATCAGAGGGCACTAGGTCATCCCCAGGAAGCGGATTTACAGACTGTAAGATTGTGGAATCATGGAATTGTCAGAGTTGGAAGGGACCTCTAGAGATCACCTAGTCCAACTCCCCTGCTAAAGCAGGAACGCCCAGAGCACATCACTCAGGACATCATCTAGGCAGGTCCTGAAGATATGTCAGCCTTGTCTGTATTTATCACTCCTGCATCTTTGGGAGCAGAGATCCTTCCTTCTATGAGGACGACAGAGCAGCTTTGACAACATCATGGCCCTAGATGCTCAGGAGGCATTTAGGAAATTATGTAATTCAATGGCCCAGACCTTCCTCCTGGCTCGAGAGAGACACCTTCATCTGTGTCAGGCTGTGGAGGAACCATACTTTTCCCTGCCAAACAGCTGGGATGGTGGGCTTGTTCTCCAATTTTACTTTTTCCTGCAAGAATCCTGTGCTGGGAACCCCCTGCTTGTACTTTGCCTGCGTATCCTGATGCACCAAGGGGCAAATGGGGCTCATGGGGAGAGGAGAAGGGCCAATAAGCCTTACTGATGGTCCCAGCCTGTACAGTTACTCATACCTTTGATCTCTGGCACTTGCAGAGTAGGAATTGGCCAGTGGTGGGTCCCAGGCAGAGCTCAAAGCCCTGAACCACAGGCAGAGGCTTGTACTTCTTCCCACAGTCTTGAAAAATCTCAAGGGAAGGGAGGAAAACAGCGCCCACCAGCCCAGCTTCTGACCCAGATGCACAGATGTTCTCAACATCACTGAGGGAGCATCCAAAAATCACTGCAAGCTCCCCAATGCCCTGGTACATTATATCAAATCAACCTGCTGCCTGCACTTCCCACCATGGCAAGGACTGCAACTGAGCACCAGGGATGGGAGGTGATCACCTCCGCTCTTGTTACCCAGATTTTTAGCAGGTGACCATCCCTGAGGCCAGATGGAGACACAGCAAGGGAGACCAACCACTGCAGGTAACCCAGCAGCATGAAAGGACCCCATGGGGCGATGCGTGGTGCACCTGGAGAGACCCCTATGGAGGGGTAGAGGGTCTCTCTTCTGTGCATCTCAGTGAAGCAAAGGAGACCAGGAGGGAGACCAAAAGAGACCAGGAGGGGGATGGGGATGGCTATGGGGGTGCAGATGCAACCCCATCTGAGTGAGCACATCAAAATTTCCCACCAGTCCAGGGCGAATAGTCTGTACCACGCTTCTCCCCACAGCCCCCAGGACACTACCAGGGACCCCTACAGTTGCAAAGCAGAAAAAAAATACCCTCTTTTTCACTCCACGTATGGCCTCAAGGCCCCAAGGATTTTTACTAATTACTAAATTTAATTTATTTTGCTCCCTTCTCAGGGGCTAAGGCTTTGCATCGCTGGGCCTGTATTGTCTCCGTTGCTGCCCGCTGGTGTCCAGAGAAACTCCAAATTAAGTATCAGTCACACATTAAGGTCAGGCAGCTCAATCCCATTAACAGGCGGCGGGACTCGGCCTCCCTGGAATGAATGCTGCCCGTGCCTCCTAATGATGCTGGCAGAGGAACAGGGCAGCACCAGCGCAGGGTGATTGGCACCCCACTGACACCCGGGACCACAAAATCGATTTTAAAAGTCCATTCATCTTCTACAGATCACAGCTTTTAGTTTTTCTGACCGGTGACAAATCCGCACGGGCTTTGCTCGAAAGATAGAGGCAAGAAGAAAAGGGGGGGGGGGGGGAAGAAAGAAAAGAAATCCACACAAAAAATCACTAAAAGCAAGAAACATGTTTCAACAGGATTCTGTCTCAGTTTCCAGCCCGTGATCTCAGACATGAATTTCTATCCCTTGCTTTAGGAGAAAAATTGAAGTTTTTTCACCCTGCTGCCTGGCCCAAAGATGGTACGGAGGATTTAAAGGTGTTACTGGACATCATGGACACTGGATCTGGATAAGCTCACCCCCCTCTGTTGGGTCTGTCCCTCCTGCTGCTTTTCACAGCCCAACAGCCACCATGGCTGGTCCCCCTGCTTGGTCTCTACGCCCAGCTGGGACACAGCTTTGAGGAGCTGGTGGTCAACACCAGCAGGGAGGTCAGCAGCACAGGTGCCCACCCATCACCTGACCCATAACCCCCTGTCATGGCCCCATGGCTGGTGGCCCACCTCACCTCCAGCTTCTCTCCTCGCTTCTACAACAAGATGCTATCACTGCTGTCACTCATGGCCAAAGGAGGAGCTACCACTAGAAAAAAAAAACCATCAGGATACACTTTTTCCTACTTGAGAACAATTAACACAAATCTGAGGGTGCCATCAGCTCATGTCTATACCAGCCTGGTACAAGCTGCACCTTCTTAGAGAGCCTAAATTTATCAGAGTCCCATCTGGGTATCAAGGTGAGGATGTTCTCCACCACGTAAAACAACATGGAGAAGCATCTGGCTCGGGCTGAAGTCGGGAGTTGCTCTGCTAAAGCAAGATGACAATTTTAGCTGGGTGTGACCACCCAAGGTCTCACCAGCTGTGTCCACAACACCATTGTTTCAGAGATATTTTGGAAGCATAATTGGGGTGGGGGAGAAGAGGAAGTGGGGAAGGGGATGAAATGGGACTTGAAGGCAATATAAGGAGTCTGGGTTTCAGGCTGCAAGCTGTCACATCGTTACTGCTGAGGCATTTGGGAGTTTTCTAATGGCTCTTTTACTTTGTAAAATTCATCCTTCCTAACAAAAAACATTTATTCCGCTCAAGCACAAATAAGAGTTAGATACAGGCAGATCAGTTCAATAGTGTAGTTACGCCTACCAAAGAGAGTGTAAAACTACCACCACGGCGTTTCACATTAATTCCCTCTCAGCCACTCCAGATCTGATTTACGTCGACAAATCCCCCGCTATTGAGATGTGTCCACAAGTCTCCAAGAGCCTCGAAGCAGCTGGCACTGCAAAAAGCAGCTACCGGACTCAAAAAGTCAAGATCTGTCAGCTAGAGGGGGAAAGCAAACCTATTGATCAGAGCAGCTAGATAAGGAAGTCACACAGCTACTGTCAGCACCAGGTCTTTTTTTTCCCCCCAGATGATTATTTTCAAGCAGATTTCATAGAGAAGATGGGGCCTGAGTCATTCTTCCACTCTTCCTACTACCACCTTGGGAAAGTGCCCCCCACCCCTGGGATTAAAACAAAATAATGTTTAAACCATTCTTAAATATCGACATATATGACACTAAGAAGGAATTGAGGTTGGTGTGTTGGGTTGGTTTTTTTTAATCCAAAAATCTCAGCTTTGTCAGCTTTCTGTTTAATATCTAAATTGATGTCTTGAAGAAAGCAGAGGCAACTGGCCAAATTTTTGTGGCTAAGTACAATTCTTCAGACATCTCCTGTAACACAGTTTCTCAATAGTGACCACAGAAAGGAGGATGAAAACCAGAAACTCACTTTTCCGCAGCCACATTTACATTTTCCCCAGGAATTGTACCTACAGAGGGGAAGAATCATCCACATTTTCCTCATTTCCTGAACTTTAAACCAGTGGCCTGTGAGATGGGCACCGATGCACTGTAAGGATGAAGAAACAAAAGTGGGAGACCAAAAGCATGTACTCAACCTTGGGGAAGACCAGAAGGTCCAAGTGGGGATCTGTGGAGTTGGGAGTCAACACGTCATGCCCGCTGCCCACCTGGACCCACACAGGCCATTTAGATAAGCAGGAGCATGTCCAGCACTTTGGGGAGAGCTCATTCTGCTCCAGGTGTTGGACACAGCCTAGATGCTTGGCCTTGAACCAGACCCTCTAGTGGTTTGGGATCTTCTCCATGCAAATGTGGCCATGGAAGTCGATCCCCCTGCCCATGGAAAGTCCCAATGATTGGAGGGGATGACTCCAGTGCAGAATGGAAGGCAAGCGTCCAACGAGGAATTTTATGGTAGAGGAGAGTACATCTACATCCCTCCCAGAGTGGGAGAGCCCCCAAGGACTGCCAACCAGTCAGCAGGCACCACTGAGGTTCTGTCATCTCCATCCTTGAATGGACAAAGACTGTGAGACACTCAAAGACACAGAGACACAACTGTGAAGACAACCCTAACCTGGAAAAGCTGGTCTAGTGGGAAGTGTCCCTGCCCACGTCAGGGGTTTGGAAGTGGATGATATTTAAGATCCCCTCCAACCTGAACCATTCTATGATTCTTTGACCTGGGCGGGAGGCTTGGCTGGAGACCCTCAAAGTTCCCTTCCCAGCTGAATTATTCTGAAACTCTATCAACCAGTGGAAGATGCTCTTTAAAAAACAGAGCATCTCCTGGGGCAGGTGGGTATGTGCCTCCACGTTACAGCTCTGAAAGCACCAACCGAATTTTCACTGAATTTCACTGAATTTTTTAGACTTGGAAGGTACCATCGAGATCATCCAGTCCAACTCCCCTGCTGAAGCAGGATTGCCCAGAGCTAGAGCATGTCACTCAGGATGGCATCCAGGCAGGTCTTGAAAATCTCCAGGGAAGGGGACTCCATGACCTCCCTGGGCAGCCTGTTCCAGGGCACCCTCACTGGGAAGCAATTTTTTCTCATATTTGAGTGAAACCTCCTGTGTTCCAATTTATGCCCATTACCCCTCGTCCTCTCACTGGCAACCACTGAAGAGTCTGGCTCCCTCCTCCTTCAACCCACCCTTTAGATACTTATAGGCGTTAATAAGGTCGCCCCTCAGCCTTCTCTTCTCCAGGCTAAAG